>VXAZ01005765.1:1341979-1475591 GCA_013399875.1 Gymnorhina tibicen
GCCGACTCCGGCACCCCCGGCAGAAAGCCAACGCAATTAAATGCCGCGGTGCCGGCTCGGGGAGGAGGCTCCTTCCCCCTCTGTTATTTCAAGGTGCACTTTTAAACCGCGCCCGTTCTGCAGGTTTTTTTTATCCCTCCACCGCGTTTCTGCCGCAGGACGCTCCAAGCGCCAGGTTTGCGATGCCGGCCCTCACCCAGGGGGTCACACCTTGGCAGCCCGGCCACGCCGCCACTGACTGCCAGCGGGGACCGAGGCTCGTGTTGGACTGCGAGACTTCCTTTCCCTCTGTATTTATTATCCTGTGCGCCAAATTCTCTGGGGATTATAACTTGGGAGCGCCGTGCCAGTGCCTCCAGCGTGTCAGAAACCAAGCGTGTGCCCCTGCATCTCCCCTCACATCCTGCCTTTGAGTTGCTTGGTACCCCGCTTCAGTCTTTTAAAGCACAGGGCATCTCTCTCACGTTATCTGGGACTTTACACCCTCACCTTTTCTTGTATTTAAGCTTTGCTGTGGACCTTCAAGACACAAATGCAAGTAACAAATAAGTTTTCTTTTCACCGCTATTAACTAAATAGTGGGGACCTTTGGAAAGGAAAGGTCTCGCCTTTGAAATTTCACTGGTGAGAAAGGATTAATCAGAGCACTTTTAGCAAAGATTGAGACTGGTAAACACTGTGGTTTTTAAAAAGTATCTTTCTAAATGTGCCAAACCCCGTTTTTTTCCTCCTATTATTTCAAATTTTTAAAAACACCAGACACTTAAATTGATACTGTTTTTTCTGGATTTGCGTTTCACCCAAAAATGATTTTCAGCAAACCTGTCATCACCTGAGGTCAATCTTAGACGACCAGTAATCAGTTTTCAGCACAAAAATTGAAGTATTTTTCCATACGCACAGTCTTGCATGTTTTTACTTAATGCAATGTAAAATTAAGAACGAACAGACTGTAAGAAAACAAAAGGTCACGTATTAGCTGACGAGTTTTTTTTTTTATGTCCAAAAAAGAGAAGATGGAAGAACAAGAGGCAGTATTTTCTTCCAGACACCCTATTTTTTAATTAATTTTTTTTAAGATTAGTTTGATCATTAATATGCCTTTCACATAAACATGCTGTGCGTTTCAGTCGGAGTAAAATACGGGTGCAGTTTATGGCTTCCAGTGAATGGTGCTTGCCATAAATAAGCATGGACAGGTAAGAGGAACCAGCACCGGGCACTGCACTGTCAAGGGGAGCAGCGAGGCCTTTTGAAGTGCTCTGAGCAGGAAGCAGTGCAGCCTTTTTAATTAGAGCACATACAGCTGGAGGATATACAGGAGGAGTCTCCTAAGAATTTATTTTGGGAAGGGAGGGACATATCCTTCAGGTGTTCTCATTAATGCAGGCTTAAACACAGAGCATAAACCCCAGCATTTTGAGAAGAAAAAAAAAAAACCCTTTCCCCCCAAATACCAGGGCTGAAATCCTGCTCTCCTTGAAATCAACTGATGTTTTGCCATTTTACTCAAGGAGACCATAATTTCTTTCCAAAAAATTAGTATGGACTGCTTGATCCCATTCCCATCAATAATAAGGCTGTATGTAGCAAACCGCTGTGTGTTTTCAGTGTGTTTACATATAAATATATAGGAACATCAGAAAAAAGAATTATAATTTCAAGCTTCATCCTGCTTTTATTCTGCATGCAAGGCCACCCCCTGATTTCACAAATTATTTCCGTTCTGAGAGGTCAAAATCAGCTCTCATGTAAGGATCAGACTGGAATTATTGCCATGGTATCCAAGCTTTTTATTTTTATGAGAATCGAATTTGGGTCTCTGGACACAGAAATATCATTTAGTTTCCTTACTGAGCACTGATGAAACAAATTTAAAAATCTGTATAAATGATAAGCTGGCAGATTCTGAATAGATGTGAAGTTTTGTTATGCAGGAGAAGGAACAAAAGTATCTCTGAAAGAGAGAACTGCAAACAGTTCTTCTAAGCATCATAACTGAGAGTGATCGTTGTTTGCTTTTACCCTCTATCTGGTAGGTCGTAATTAGCTAATAATTTTCAAGATTTCTGTAATTGATTATGCCGTTTAAGTCTGCACAGCTATTTGCTAAGAAAAACTCCTTGTCAGCACTTCTGCCTTTGTAATAAGATCTTGAAACACCTAGTTTTTAGATCATTATTTCTTTTAGATGTCAGATATGTGATGTCAAAGTATTTGTGAAGACAGTAGAAAATGACAGGTCTATTACTGTGTTTAACTGCTAGCTCTTGATAAAAATCTCTGTGTAAGAACTAGATATGATTGTTATTAATGATCCTGGTTTTGTTTAATTTGGGGAATAAGCCACAGTGATATTTAGGTATTATTTTGTAAATCAAGTAAGAAAACACATTCAGTTTTCTTTAGTTACAATAGTTAGAATAATAGAATTTAGTTACAATATGCTACCTTCAAATTTTTGAATTGCAACTAGTTTCCACTAGTGTTACTCTCCGTATTTATTGAAAACATTTTTCCTGAGAGCTAGATGCTTTCTGATCAAAATAACTTAGATCATTGGACTGTACCAAGGATTTGATCAGTGTAATAATTATTTGCAAAATCTCGTTGCAAATTGCAAGGCTATTGGTGTACTTCATGTTTATTTCTGCATATCAGAAATTATTTTTGTAATAGCAAGGAAAATCATCACATTTTATTTTCTATCTGATAAATTAATATTAAAAAAAGTTTAAAAGAAAGAAATCCTTACCCACTCCATCATTCTTTGCAAACTGAACATTGTTTTTATGGATCAGTGTAGTGAGGTTTGCAAACAGCTTCAGGATAGCAAATGCTGATTTCTTACCTAAGTGTCTGTAACATTTATTTTTTGATCAAGATTGTAGAAGATCTGTAGGTGATTGATGAGTCTTATTTATGTATGAACTGCTAAGAAACTGACTTACAAAGTCGCTTATTTCTTCTGTGTTACATCCCATTCAGATCTTTCTCGGGTTTATTGCATGCTGTACCTTAGCTTTTAAAGTGTGAGGATGGTGTCTATATCTAGAAACAAGTAACAGATGTATTTGCAAGCAGGTTTTGACACTACATAGGCAATAAAAATAATAATAAAAAGCTATATTCTTATCATGCAGGTTTTTCTGACTGTATCTTTCTTAATCTGTTATCTGTTAAAATTTTATTTCAAAATTGTATAAAATCTGGCAAGCACCAACTTCAGAGAATTTATAAAGTATTTCAAATGTAATTTTAAAAACATCATGCTACTATTACAAATAAATTCTTACCTTGAAATCTAAAATAGGCATGTGTAATTTAAACTATCACTACCAAGAGCAGACAAATCTATTTTAAGATACTATGGCTTGACTATTTTTCTCTCCATATCACTGGAGAAAAGGTTTTTTCTTTAGATTTTTAAAGACTGTTTCATTATTGCTTTTTGTATTGTTAGATAGCTTTGTGGATTAGTAACAGGATTTTTCAAAACCATCGGGTTTTGAAAAAAAGCATGGGTTGTGTCTTGTGTCTGCGGCATTCGTGCTGCTTATTTTTGTGTGGAACACTGAAAGAATGCTGTATTAACAACAACAAAAAATAAACCCCCAAAAACAAAAACCTAAACCAAACCCCAGCTCTAGAGTTATGTATTTCAGCCTCCTGAAAGATTTTGTGAAAATTCAATGCCCTAAATATATGCTGTATATTTGTACATGAAACACATATATTTGATCTGTAGTTTTCTGAAAAACATAGCTGGTTAGTGGCTTAGTCCTCTAAAACGTGGCATTTAGCTGTTTGAAAAAACCCATTTCCAAATGTTATGAAATTAATTTTGGCTGGATTTTTTCTTTTTTTCAGAAATCTATGATCACAGCAGTAAAACTTGCTTATTTTCTACTGTGATTTTTATCATGGATCAATGACTCCATGTCAGGTTAAGGCCATTGACCCTTGCTTAGGTGGCAGACTTGGGACAAGGAGTTAGTGCATGCCAGCTTTTTGGGGTCATACTGCCTTGGACAGGACCTAGGCCTTGCACAATGGGGAGATGAGTCCAGTAGTTATTTGCATTTGAATGACTTCCTGGTGGAGGGGAGGATGGTATCTGCTTTCTGGTTGTTACCCAGCATTATTTCTACATCATTCTGCAAACAGAATCCTCTTGCATTTCTCATGTGGGGCTCAGGGCACTACTGTGAAGCCCTTTGCCGAGGTGATGCTTTAGCTGTGGCAGAATTGTTGTGCTTTAGGTGCCAGCTGGTTTTGCAGCCTGCTGTCAGGGTTGGTGAGGGGGAGCAGGGAGCCTCTGGGGGGAGAGTCAAGGGAAGCAGCCCTGCTTCCCAGTCCTTGTCCAGCTGCTGGCGTGGCAGTGCACACGCTGCGGCTGTAACGAGAGTCTCAGCAAGTCTGCAAAGGTTTGGCTTCCTGCTGTCACTCATCTAGTGTGGCACAATGAAGGCATAGGGCTGAGGAGGAGACTGGCATGGGAGCTATACAATGTTCATTTTAAAATTATTTTTCTCCAGGATCTTTAGACCAGTCTCACAACAAAAATGTAAAGCTACAGTCGGAGAACCGAGATGGAAGTCAGCAAAATACTGGTTTTGTTAATCTCGCCAGTTTGTCAGTATTCAAACCAGGCTTTAATATGACCTTCAAGCTGCTCTCTTTCTGCTTCTGCTGCACTGTGCTGCCAGTGAGGACAGAAGGAGTACCTGTCACTCCTCCCAGGGTAGCCTGGACTCCGGTTCTTGTCCAGCTACCTCTTTTTACCTGGACTGCTCTCCATTCTATGCCCATTTATAGATCCTGGGACACTCCCTTGTCATCTCACAGTGTGACTGAAACCTTTTCCCACCGGACGGATCTGGTGGAGGAGTTGTTTTTGCAGCTATCCTATCCCATTTGCCTTGACCTAAAAAGCACTGAAACGAAAAAGCCTTGTTTGGGAGACTGTTACGCCAAGCTACAGGCTCCTTGCTCAGGCAGGTTCTCGCCTATTAAAGGCAGCTGGGTGGAGCATTAGTAGGCTTGCAGGTTACCATCCTTTGTCATATGAGGTGACCTAAATCGACTGAGTGATCCACCTAACTGGGACAAACACCCACACAGTTCCTTCCTCCTGCAGCATCTTTTGATGCCCTCATTCCAGCATAGATTACAAATACTTCTCTTAAGATCATGTTCATTGCTTTATTCATCCCACACGTTAACCAGAATACTTAGGTATTCTTGTGGATCACCTGTTAAGTTGGTTGACTTGGGGCAGGGAGGTGGGTTAGGAATTAGACAGCATCCAGGTGTATTTAAAGCAGAAGTAATGTCCTGGGGATGTAAAAGAGAATTGTGGGAATATATCGTAGGAGTTCCAAAATGTCAGCTCAGCCGTTCTCACTGCTACCATGTCCTCACTCTAAACTGATTAGCTCAGGACTTTTCTGATACAATGCCTAAGTTTCAGCCTCTGCATCTAGCCACAGAGGTGAGTATGGATTCAAAGGATGTGTCAGCATGAATACAGGGATGTGTTTGCTGACCGTCAAGTTATCTGGGCCCGAGTCAGAAGCCAGGGCAGGACTGAAGCCAGATCCTACTCTCAGTTGGTTCTTGGTCATGTTAGTGACTTTTGAGAAAGAAGCAGATGCAGTTTTGCATGTTTCCAGGGCTAAGGGGGAAAAAATGGTTTCGTTTACAACCCTTTACTGTTCATTCCGAGCAATCTCTTACTCTTTTTAGCACATCTGATCAAAGAAACAATGAACCCTTTTGGGTTTTTTTCCTCGCCCCCCAATGAGAGTTGTTTGTTTCTGCGAGCAATGCCAAGGGACTTTGACTCATCTGGGACATTCAAAACTGACCCCTGGGTTTGTAGGCAGTGTGATTTTATTATCCTTCCTGTTCCTATTGTTTCAACAGGTTCCCACAGCCAGTGTCACCATAGAAGGAGCGTCTGCCCTCAACCGTGTCCGCTGGGCCCAGGCTGGGAAGGAGGTAGCAGTTGGTGATTCAGAAGGCCGCATATGGGTCTATGATGTTGGAGAGGTATCTTCTTTTGGGATTCTTCTGTGGTTTGTTTGTTTTGTTGGGGTTTTTTGTTTTGTTTCGTTTTGTTTTTAAGCTCAACTCTGGAGATTGCCATATCCAAGTTTAAGAAAGAAATCCCATCTTATTCTTTCAGTGGAGTCCTCATTGAATTTGGGTTGCCAACGGTGTGTTAGTCGTAAAGCTACCTTGCAAAAGAGTTAACTTGTTAAAGTCACATGAGAAAAGTCTCTTTTAAAAGTTTCCAGTGTTTTTCAAACTGTTTTTTTATAATGGTTCTGTGGGTACAGTTGGAAAAAGTTAAAAGAACTTAAAGAGAAAAAATTGAGGTGCAAAAAGAGGCAGTGCTGTTCTAAAGCTGGTCATAAAGGGTTCACCTTTTATACTTAAGTATCTCTTATTTAATGACTGGCTTATTGCTGTAAATTTTTTTCAGCATGACATGTACAGAATGCATCTGTTCTTTTGATGCTGCTTCATATGTCTGAATACATGTAAAAGTACCAGTAGGAGGAAACGAGAGGTGTCATTTTGAAGGATGGTAGGTGCATGCGTGATAGACTATAGCAGGATGCGTATTCTGTGTCTAAGGCTGCTCTCAATTCACCCTGCTACGTCTTATAACAAGCATCTAAGCTGCAGTGTATTTGGCAGTGATGAATCTAACTCTTTGTTGATGAATGCGGTATAAAGTGTTCCATCAGCATTACAATCCCTAGGAACAGTTAAGGGTGAATCTCTGAGCAATCAGCCTTTATGTAGAGAATTTGTTTTCCATCATTATCTGTGATAGGATACTGAGATACCCATCTCTACACAGTAGGGAAACATTATAGAATGCATACAGAATTATCTGTAACTCTCATAAAGTGATTTTATGGCCCATAGCAAAATTGCTTGTGCATGACTCATATTTTTGGATTTCATTCACTTGCGCAGGAGTTGCCTTTCCTCACAAATGTTTGCTGAAACTTCTTGCCATATTGTTAGCATAATCTCTAAATTGTCTTAGGTTACTGTGCTCAGATTTCCACTGTGACACTGGCAGGTCAGCTGTTTTTATTTATTTTTCATTTTTGCATGACTGTTCTGTCTTTCAAGTGATACAACAGGCTGTGGAAACGTCTTTGATGACAGCACAGTCTCATCTTGTCTGGGAGTCTAGACAGGCTGTAGAAATGTCTCTTTTTGCATATCATACACCAAATCATTCATAGGACTATTTACTCCTGCAAGCTCACCCAGAAGAAAATAGCGTTCTATGCAGAAGTAGCAATATTGAAGTTTTTGACCTTTCCTCTGTATAATAAGACATCATCTTGCAAAATGAGTCATAGTGATACACTCAAATAAAAAAGAAAGACAGGCTTCTATTACTTGAAAAAGAAAACAGAGTCGTTCAACAGTATGGATTTGTGGGAGTCCAGTTCAGTGTTACATAAGGGGTTCTGCTTAGGGATGTTGTGTGCCCCGCCCATGCAGAGCCTCAGTGTCTCCAGCTCAGCTCCATATGCGCTTAAGTAAACCGATGAATGTCCGTCCACATGGCTACTGACAGACCACTGCCAACTCTCCTCCTCTTCTGTAATGAATGAAGGAGCTCGTTAATTTGTTGCCTGGTTCATTCCAGCAGTATCAGTCTCTGCAGTAATTGGTGTATGAAATTTAGGAGAGGTCATCTGGGCTGCAATGCTGCTGGGGCTGCTGCGTTGTTAATGCCCTTTTCTGGTTTAAAAGAGAAGGGTGCTCATATATTCTCTAGCCCAACTGTTCTCACTATAAAGCCTCAAGTGAGATGCAGAAATACTTTGCAGATCAAGAGCCTGGAACCAAGGTCATGGACAGTGAGTAGCAGCCTCTTTAGTCATTAACCCTGTGGGCCAGTCTGTAAAGAGCTCTTTGATGAGAGATTCCATCCTTAGCTGTCCTCAGGCGTGACGCACAGGGGATTCACAGTGCACGTGCACTTTTGGAAGTGTCTGGTACAGAAGTATAGCAGCCTTTAAGGATTTTGCTTTACTTTACTGTGCAGGCACTGGCCAGTTTTTTGGCTCAGCTGGAGTCCTCCTTTGACTGTCCTTTTTGTAGGGGTTTGATTCTGGGATCTGATGGGGCTGATCTGACAGTTTAAAAGGGGAAGTTCTCCTGCCAGCCACGTCTGGCCACATCCCTTGCTGCCCAGTTTTTGTGCAGGTAGCAATGTTTATCATCGCTCACATTGTGCAGAGGGAGATAGGTCAGTAGAGAAGTATTTATTTATTTTGTTTTCTTTGGGCTGTTTTTCTCCATGAACTGACTCATGTGGGAGTAGATGAGTGAGCAGGTGGCTGGGGTCGAGGGGCTGGGAGCTGGACTGTACAGCACCCCAGCAGCAGCTGACTTCCGTATTTGACCCAGCAGTGTTGCAAATCCTGACACTGAGCTGTGACAGGTGACCTTTCAGCAACAGCACTCTTTCCATCTCCTACAACATCAGCTTCTGAAAAGGCCTCATCACTGGAAGAACTCATCTCTGCCTGGCTGAGAACTCAGTAGCATCCACTTGTTTGAAGGTGCATCTCCCTGATTTGGGAAGATAGGTGTGATTACTTGCGTTAGAAAGTCAGCAGGCCACTTTACAAAGACCCTAAATACACTCACCAAAACCATTAATGCTCCACTTATACTGCACCCTTTTAAAAACCTTTGTTTTCTTGTGACTGTTCCAAATGTCACATTAGATTAGCTGTAAATTCATAAAGCACTGGTTCCATCAGAAGAAAAAAATACTATATTTGTATTTTAATACAGCATGGTATCTTTGAATTTCACCTAACTAGATAAACCATTTTTCTTACCTGTTTCATTGACTGCATCGATTCTGTGAATTTTGATCAGAGCAGAAAACATCAGGCTATTAACCATTAAGGAAAAAACTAAGTGGTAGGAATTTTTACTTTGATAGATTCATCAAGTTTTAAGGAACTATCCTAGAGAGCAGTAAAGTTTACTGCTGCTATTAACCCATATGGTATAAAAAGAAAACATATGATCTAAGTGAAAAACATAAGACCTAAGGCCTAACCTTACATCCTTCGTGAAAGTAAGGAGTGTGGGATCAGGGCTGTTTTCGCTTGTGTAAGAATTTAGGATTTGGCCCATGTTGGCATGTTATCCAGTCATGATCTTTATGGCACAAGAAATGTCAGACTCAAGAAGAACATGGCAGGGTCCATGACCAGGGAGTTAAAAATAATGGTGACACTTTCAGTTAGGCTATATGGTGTTATCTCCTTTGGCTGTGTACTTTTAGTTGTTTGATTTTGGCATCACATCTGAAAATAACTGAACACATTTATTTTCACAGTGAGGGGTCTATTTTCTCCTCTATGCGTGTGCTTTATGCCCATTAGCATCAATGGGAGTTACATACACACTTCCAGCGGAGAGGAGACTTAAACAGTCCATATAGATGTGCTCTTATGGATCAGTAAGCACTGATTTAAAGAATGTGAATTATAAAATGAAATAAAAACCTAAACGTGCAAAAATTGATTGTTTCAGTGTGATGGGATCTTTAACCTATATAACTTAACTAGTATATGTAACCAGTCGTTGTAAATACACTTCAGTCTCCGTAAGATCTAAATATTCAAACTTTTGCTGGCATAGTAGTTGTGATATTATTATTGTGATAGTTTATTACAACTATCATATATAGTATATTATATTGTAATATATTATAGTAGTATATTATAGTGTAATATATTTTAGCTTCTGTGGCCTTATGGCTTATTTACTGGGCAGCAGGTTTTCTGTGTGGTAGAAGTTGATTTTAACAGAACACGGACCGCTGCCTATAGATTTATTCACATGTTCAGATGATTGATAGTTAGACCTAACTGCATGTCTGTTCTGCAGATATATTTTCTAGAAAGCTTGCTCCCATTGTGCACGCTTCAGTGATGTTACACAGTGCCTGCTGTCATAAATATTCCCTAACAACCGTGTTTGTTGCTTAGCTGGCTTATTGCAAATGCTCTTTGCACTTCTGGTTGTAAAAGAAGCAGCTTCTCATCCATCTTCTATTATTTCTTTTTTTTTTCCCCATTTATCTCTTCCAGGTCATATTCTGCTCGCACTGTGAGTACATAGATAGAAACTGTAAGTCAGTGACTCGTTATTTGATTCTAATAAAATATAAAGTAAGTTTGCAGCATAGAATCACAGAATTTGAAACTGTAATCACAAGGAGTGTAATGCAGTACGATATTTTGTTAAAGTGGTTACAGGACAAACTATTGCATCCGTTTGGCAGTCTTTCAGACGATTGGTTCTAGTCGTGCTTTTAAAAGGCAACTAGTATGACAGGTGGACTGGAGAGAAGTAAGAAAACATCCTTCTCAAGACCATCCAGGAAGGCTGGCTCTGCCAACAAAGCAGTTACCTGGGATTCTTTGTACAGTTATTACCTCTGTCCTCGTTTCCGTGCAGTGAAATCAGAATCATATGGATGTTTATGTGACTTTGTTAGGTTTCAGAGTTAATACCGCCTTAAGCCTTTTTAGGGCTGCTGTGTTGGGTTGTTTGTGTACTTCCCCATTTGCTCCATGATAGGTGTTAATCCTGTATCTCATTTTCAAGTACGTGACCAGTGAGAGAGGAGCTGGTAACTGCCCGGAAGTATGTGGATGAAGTGTACAGTAAGGATATCCCGCTGGTGCCTATAAAATAATTTCCTTTGATTTCAGCAGCCTTTAACAGCTGCTCTGAGAGTCTTAGGGTTCTAGACAGAAGCAAATGCATATTTGTGACCAGCTCTCACATTTCAGCATGACTATTGGGTCACTTGTTTTTCTGGCTAGAGTGGGGAAGGATTTGTACTTTGTACTCCTGTCTTGTGATCCCCATGTTTCACTATAGATTTTGTACAGAAAACACATATCCAGCATCTCTTTCATGCAGTTAAAAACTGCTGTAGCCCAGAGAGAGAAATATGAAGCTAGGTTTTGTGTCACATAGTTATCCAGGTAGATTTTCTAGTAGGTTTGCTTTTGCCATCGTAAAGCTTCTGTAGAGCATATATTGAGTGGGGAAATGTTTTTGCCACAAAAGCAGAGTTGAGACTCGCCATAAAACATTTTATTTTAAAATCTGTGTTGAGTTACAAGTATTCTTGGAACACAGATAAATGGCTCAGCACATATCCATGAAGGTAAATTTGAGCAATAATAAGGGGTTGTGCTTACAACCAAGTTTTATTCAAAAACATGCAAAGATTAAGTAAGACACAGTAGTTACAAAACATGCACAATCCAGGCTTAAAGGATAATTAAATTTCACCACTGATATTCCTGCTAGGGAGGTTGGAACCCTGGCCTCAGAGAATTTTAAAAACATGTTTTAACAAAGCAGAATCTCTTAAGAGTTGTTGGAAAATGTAAAGAACTAAGGTTTTGATTTGCTTCCTCTTTTTCCCCAGTTTTATAATGTTCAGTCTTGAAAGACTTTTAAAACTGGAAGCATTTAGAGATGACAAAAAAAACCCCAGGAACTTCAGCTTTTTACTTGAATAATATCTGAAATATTGAGCAGAACAAGCTCCTCATCCCTCATCATTTCAGTTTTGACTGATGTACTCAGTATTCACAAAGGGATTTTTGAAGTAGGTTAAATGAGAACTCCCTAATGAAAAAAACGCACTAGTTTGAAATCAGTCAATTTAATTACTGTGTTTTATGAAGGCCATTACCCATTGCTGATTACTAGGGTGATAAAATCTTTAAGCTTTGGTAGCCTCCATAGGGGGTGAGCTGATCTAACTAGAGCAAAGTCCAGTCATTATCACCCTAAATACTTGTGTTTCTCATTACAATATTCATTACTTTAGGTTACTGTGAACGCTTTGAGGTCTTTATGTAAGCATTGGTTTATTCCTCTGTAGAAAAACAATGTTAGGTTGATAAGTTAAAACCAAGTGCTTATATACTTCTACAGTTTAAAACAAGGCTTAGCTACATCCATACATAGAAATGCGTAAATTTATACCTCTGAGTATAAATTTCCCTATGCACATCTATTGATGGCTGTTTGCATGTCAGTGAGGTTGTATTAGTCTGATAAGAAATGGAAAGGGATATGAGTTACCTTGTTCTTTCAGTGTGTTTGGGTACTTAAAGAAGCTGGAATGGAGGCTTGTGTTCCTAATAACAATCTTTATTAGGGAAGTACTTTTCAAGAGGGAAAACTGAGCCATGATCTAATTAATCTGAGTTACCTAAGGCTGGTTGGTGAGGATTGGAGTTCTTTATCTCCAGTGCCAGCCTGGGGCCTTGCACTTCCCTTTCTGTGCCACCTCTTGCATATCATGTGGCATTACTGGCTCTCTGCCCTTCTCAGTCTCCCTCATCACGGGCTTCAGACTTACAAAGCAGCTTCATAAAACTGATGTTGTTTAAAAGATCAAAACTTTGTGAATGCTCTTTGCACCTTTGGTTGTGAAAGAAGCGGCTTCTCATCCACCTTCTATTATTTCTTTTTCCTTATTTTTCCCCATTTATCTCTTCCAGGTCATATTCTGCTTGCACTGTGAGTGCAAAATCACTTACTCTTCTGTTTAAAAAATATTTTATTTTAAAAAAGAACTCTTGAAACATGTCAGGGAGGGATGTGGATCTGGGTTACGGGGAGAGGAGAGTAGCCTATAGAAAGGGACAGAAGAACTTGATGTGATTATTAAGCCAGGGAAGCGTGAGCCTGGCAGCAATATAGATGTTTCATGTTCCTGCAGAGATAGGAGTGCTTGGGGCCAGAGGAGGAGAGCTAGTGGAGCTGAGGACACGCTGCCACCAGCGCATGTGGCTGCAAGCTGGCCGTGTATTCATTTGAGTCAAAAATTAGAAGAATATTTTTAACTATCAGAGGGCTGAAGTCCCAGAGCAGGTGGAGATGGTGGGACAAACATCCTCTCAAAGTGGAGCCTGTCAGCAGGATTTTGTGATGTGCTTGTGCGTGATGCAGAAGTGGGTCACACCTGGTGTACAGGGTCACTCTCCTGCCCGTGCCAGGATATTTGCTTGCTCTTGCCAACAACAGTTTCTTCTGTTTCTCTCTCTAGATAAATGGACATGAAATTCCACTTCCATTTTACTATCTGAATGTTACTTGCTAAAATTATAGGAGGAAGTGTCAGATTTTTAATGAAAGTACCTTTTTTTCTCATTTGTTGATTAGACAGTGAAATTAAATGGGTGTTAGTGAAAACAGACAGAAAGGGTGAGGCTTTTAAATGGTCATCCTAAAAATTCAGTTGATTCTTTATTCTTAGCTTCCACTTGCTTATGATGAAATATTTCAGCGGTTCTCCAGAGACAGCTTACTAGCTCCCCAGAGAATTTCATGGGGTAAAAAGACATGAGTTTCCAATATGGTACAAATATCATTTAGAAGAATTATTCAACTCCTCATCATATGAAATAAAAACCTTAAGAAACCCAGTCAACCAACCAACAAAACTCTGGCCCTAGTCCTTTTTATTCATTGGCACACTACTTTTAAAGCTGACTTATGTTTCCTTTTCCTTTGCAAAGGGCCAGATCCTCCCCCTGCAGAGAGGATCAGAGAGAACAAGCCACATGTGACAGGAGTTAATCATGTGGCTTAATGCACTATTGGAAGGCACTCAGATAAGGGAGTGATGAGAGCGACAGAAGAGAATCTGTAAGAGATCATTCCCTTTCTGCACAGTGCAGCCTGCAGGAGGGGGAGAAGGGAGAGCTGTGTGTGACAGTCTTCCTGCTGGTATTTTCCTGCTGAGCTGGGAAGCACTGTAAAGGGCAAGAGCAAAAGAGCAAAGGGAAGCCCAGATGGCTCATCCCAGTCTGTCCACATGGGCACTACTGGGGGCTTCACTGCAAGCTCCTCAGTTACCGCTTCTCCTGAAAACTTGTCAAGAGGCTTAGTGGAAAAGATAATCTGGGTCCAGGCTTTCTATGGTAGTTGTAGCTGAGACAGTGGTCTCAGCTGGTCTGCTCCCATCCTAACCCTGTATCGTGGAACGCTGTGGGGGAGCACAGCTGTAGTCAATGCATGTTAATAGTGTCACAGAGCATGTATTTTAAATACCTAGTTAGTCTGTTGGGTGACATTTTCTCTGAAATATTTTACCCCCTTTCTGATGTAAAAAGAAGTGTTACTGAAAAATGTCCATAGCTTTAAGTAACAGAGAGTATGGAAGAGGAAAATTGCCAAGTAAAAAATTTAGTTTAAGCTCAGTTTGTGTGCAGCAATTTGCAAATTTCATAGAAATTCGTGACTTATCATTGTGGTGTTAAAACACTTCTGAAACAAGAGATACTTTGTATAATTAATTTTTTCGGGGGGCTTCTGTGGTTTCAACCTGTCACATCCAGTAGCAGTTTTCATTTTGAGAACTCTTAACTATGTTTTCAATCTTTATGGTTTGCAAAAGGGTCTGTATTTTGAACATGAAAAAATACTTAATTCGTGACTTGGAAAGTAACAGTTAAACCTAAAATATCAACTGAGGATAACTCCGGGCCTTAATACATCCTATTTTGCAGCTAGAATTCTATATCCTGTGTTTAATTTAAATGTGAAATGTATACTGCAGTGCCTAAAGTGATGGAAGAATCCATGTCTGAAATGAAAAAAAATAAGAAAAACATCAAAATAAAACCCACTGCTGTTTCATGATGGATGAGCTCCTGCAGATAACAGGATGTGTAGAAAATCTCAGAGAAGGCAACTCTCCTGCAAACTAAAATCTTTGAGCAGGTTATAAGCTGCTTATGGTGAGAGTCTATTTGCCAACTAAGATCCAGAAAGCTGTGGCAGAAGTCCTTTACAGTTCCTGTCCTGCCAGGTTTCCATGGCACAGACATGACCAGCTTGGTTTGGATGGGAAGCAAGCTGAGCTGAATATGATTTATTTCTTCCCTGAGGCAACAGTCCTTCACACAGCTGAACTTCCAGGGAGGCACCTTTGCCAGTGCAGCTACCCCATGAGCTGAAGCTCTGGTATTTCAGGTGAGAACAATGGGCCTGTTCTTCCAATCAATGTGGTTGTGAGTAAAAAAAAAAATAGTAGGTATTGGAAAGAACAGGTCGAGGGCGCTTTACCTTCTAGTTTAGTTCATTTGGTATTTTTAGGCTTTCTTGTGCAATAATGACAACTGATAACATAATTTGGTAGAGGAGGCATCCTGATCCATTAGCTCCAAATGTTAAATGTCCTGAAATGCATATAAAAAGTTCCAGGACTTCTCAATGACTTTGAGAAATGACAGCTGGAACAGGACTGAGATCCCCATGGGAGGTGAATGGCAGGCAGCATGCCTCACTGTTTTTCTCAATCCACCTGTAAATTGATGGCATTACAGAAGAAGTGGAATGGCAGGAACTGCAAGAACTTTATTGCCTAGGGCACCACCTCTGTTGAAGCAAAATTGTGAGCTTTCCTCAAGCATGGCAGATGCTCTTTCTGCTGAATAATTGCATTAAATCTCTTCTGTTTCCGAGGACTTACAGGCCAATAGTCTCTGCCATTGAAAGTATCCCTTGAGGGAGATGCATAGGAGAGGCTCCTCCCAGTATGACTGGTGAAAGCACTTCAGTGGGCTTAAGAACAAGCTATAAGCTTATAGTCAGCCTTAGTATTTTAAAAATAAGAGGTGATTTAAGGAAATAAAAGTTACTGAAATTTCAATTTGCAGTCAACTCTTTCAGGATGACTCATGTTTTATCCTCTGTAGTCGATGTCAAGGGCAGCATTTTGATACATTAGTTGAGGGAGGCATAATCTGTTTGATAGCTTGGACATTATTCCTTCTAGTTAATTCAGGAGAGCCTGACCCAACTCTGGTATTAGAGGTGGAACTGTAGCATTGTCTACAATTAAAGATACTTCCCACTTCCTTGTTTTCTTTTCCATATGCCCTATCAAGTTGTAATACTTCAGGCTGAAGTTTTCCATAATTGGTGTTTGCTTCTAGCACAGGTTTTGTTGTTTCTTACTTTTTCTTTTTTTTTTTTTTTAAGATTAAAGACAGTACCATAATGCAAAAGTATTAACATGCACAAATTGAGGGAGTTAGTCTTAACTCTGACATTTTCTATCTTTGAAGTGTTACAGTCTGCAGTCTTAATGTTCTGTTAACTGATGCATTTATGTGTCACGTATGTATAATTTACGGGCTATGTTTTATTTTGTTCTCCTGTTCGACTGGCATCGAGATGACTGATGCAGACAAAGAGCACTGAGTTTAGAAAAGAATTAATGGGCATTCAAATGCTTCAGTTCCTATGTAGGCCCTTTGTACAGCATATCTTTGCACATTACATATAAATTACTAAAATAACACCATTGTTAGCTTGGTATTCAAAACATAATTTGGCATCAACTGTGTAACAATTCAGAAGTTACCATTCTCCTTAGAAGAAAAAAGTCAAAGTTTGCTGAAAATTGATTCAGTTTTTGTTTCAGTTGGAGGTTTTTTATATAAGCTAATATTTTGTCTTTTTTTTACTAAGGCAGCACTAGTTAAATCAGACCCTGCTGGCGAATTGCAAAGAAATAAATCACAACAGACATTAATCTAGATGAGGGCTAAGTAATTAACTTCATAGAAGGGTGGTGTATATTGTGTCTGTGACACTAGACTGACTGCTGTGCATAGAATAAATGCAGTATTTAGGTTGCCTATGGTATTCCACCCCTTCAATTAAGTAAACAAATATATATATAGAGCTACTCTGGAGTGTATCCTTTGTGGTCTAAACACTGTATCTTATTAAAATCATCTGCATGCGGTATGTGGGGTTTGAGTTCCTGCCAGTGGTTTCATCTATTGTTAACAGTGATGCTCGGCTCTCCCAAGAGTTAAATACAGTGGTACTTTAGTTATGTGCAAAGGGTGCTCTTGGTTACTTTGGTGGCCATTTCGTTGCATATTACCTCCCACTTTGTTTCCATCCATGTGTGTGGCATAGGGTGTTGCCTGAAAAAATATAGGCTTTTTCAGGAAATAAAATATCCATATAGGTTGAGAAAAATATCAAAGGCAGCCTGTAATTGATTCTGGGGGGCAAGACCAGGGCCAGAATAGGTGTGTGCCTGCCTGCTCTATGTGTGTATCAAGATATTTAATATTTACATTTGCGTATCTGTTTCACCTCAGCAATAATGACAAAACATCTGTTGAACTCCAGAAGATAGGATCAGTTCTTAACGTGGAACTGTGATTGTTCGTTACTGTTTGTATTGCCCTCGTTCTGCAAGTCCTCATTCTGCAAGTGCTGTCTTTTACCTGGAAACTGAGACCAAGTGATTGCTCTACTTCTTCGACATCATCAAGTTCAAGTAGTTATAGTTTATCATCATGAAACACATTTTTACCTACAATGTCGTAACTGCATTCAGATGTTAATCCATTGCTCCAAGTATTTCCAGCAGATTTCTTTTCAGCACTTAGAGATACAGACAGTATAGATTGACAAAAATTTTGCTCAGAGAAAATACAGCTAAAACTACATTTGCCCAAAGCTGTGTTTATTTGATGATGCTGTTAAATTGAAAGAATTTTAAAATGGTGATAAGCCAAATACACAAATAACTTAGTGTGAAGTCTGAGATTTTAGTCACTAGTTTACCAGACTTGCTGTTGCTCACAAACTCAGATTAGTCTGAATATTTTCTAAGTTTTATTTAGCTATCTCTTCAAAGAGTGTTTAACTTGCCTTTCTAAAAAATTGTAATAGCAACAGGCTATTTTAGAACGTTAATTTTTATACAGTTTTTATTTTCCCTGCCAGATACAAGATTTTATGGTATATACGGCTGTGTGGAAGCAGAGACAAGTAAACAGAATTGTCTAAAATAAGATCACCTTTTGCCTCCAAACAGCAACAAACCCAAATGCAACTAATGAAAGATACATGTTAATCAGAAAGTGTCTGACCTTTTGGAGCACAGTGATTAGCTATAGAAAGCCATCACTTTAGATCAGAACAAGCTTTTTCTTAGCACAAAAATAAGAAAGCACTGTGCTTCTATGAAATGTTCGAATGGGTCACAGATTTTTGAACTGGGAACCGCTATCACCCTTGGAGTGTATCTTGGACCACCATGCAGGCTCGTCTGCAAACTTCTAATTGAAAGCAGTGTGTGGCACTAGGGCTGCGACCACAGACTGCGGCAGATCTTCCGAGCCATGGTGTAGCTGCTCACTGTCAGATTCTCCATTTACACCTGTGTCCACGGGATGTGTGGGTCAGCAGCTTTACAGGCCGTGCTGGTTGGAAAACTTTTCCCCTTCACAACAACCTCTCAGTCACTGACAATGTTGAGGATGTTCTTCCCATGGCTGTTTTTGCTTTGAGGCTTCTGAACTCTAGGTGAAGACAAAAAAAAATGTGACTATTAAACTGGTGACTGGGATTACACAATTATTTCACCAGTGATCAGTGCTGCAGATTATGAACTAGCGTCTCAGTGACAGGTAAGTAAGCCCATGAGGTACAGTCATTAAAAGGAAATGGAACAGGTTCAACATGGACAACTGTGCTCCCTCTGAGCTCATGGGACACTGGTTCCTTTGAAGTGGAGGTGGCTGCTACTGCTGAAACTGTATTTTGATTCCTTCTCAGGAGAGTCCACTGCCCTCAAAGGAGAGCTGTGATGGACAAGAGCTTGGAGGGATGAAGGCAGGAAGAGTTTGTCCACTCCCATCCCAAAGATTTAGAGGCTTCAGGGAAGGCAAGGAGCCAGAAATAAAGTGAAATACCCTCAATGAATAATTCATTGGCTGGAAAGTGGTTTTTCAGGGAAACTGAAGCTATACAGGGATTTGGACAAATTCAGCTGAAACACTCAGCCATAAAAAAGATGGATAGGAGGGAAATACACAAAAGTCTTGAAATATGCTGTAATATCTTGTTTCAGCCATCTGGATAGATTCCTTTAAAAGGCACATTCAAAAATTTGGGGATTTTGTCTCCAAATCTTTCTTTCCTTCTTTCCTTCTTTTCTTCTTCTTTCCTCCTTTTCCTTTTCCTTTTCCTTTTCCTTTTCCTTTTCCTTTTCCTTTTCCTCTTAAAAGAGCAAATGTACTACAAGGTGTTAAATGATCTGAAAATGAAATTGATGTTGATTTGTGTCTTCAGGCACTGTTTTTTTGTTTCTTTCCTGTTTACTGGGGGAGCCCAGCTCTAATTGACACTGAGGACTGCATCAAGAGTTGTCTGGTCAGAGCATCTCCTTCTCCTGAGTTCTGTCACAGTTTTCAGAGTAGTAGTGTTCAGTGAAGTTGCTATTAGCACAGTTTCTAGGAAAACACAGGAAATACAGCTTGTGTTTGTAAAATCTCTGGTGTTTGGATTGGAAGGTCTGCACACAGAGGAAGCCTCTGGCTCCATGAGAAGGTGGAGGAGGCTGATTTTGGTGAAGTTCAGATGCACATAAACCATCTCCTTGGTCAGTCCTAGGATGGAGCGGGGCACGTTTTAGGGCAAGAATGCTGACAGGTAAGTGAAGTGCTTGGCTGGAGTGACCTCCCAAGACACAGAAGCTTCAGAAGGTTCAAGGGCTCTGTGGTAGCACTGAGATACAGTTTGGTTGTGTACTGCATCAGTCATGTAGAACGGTGGCACATCAGCAAGGCAAGGACAGGTGCTTGTCAGGAAGATCCTGGCGGCCATTTTTCTTAGATAATACTGGTTTTCCTCATTAGAATTCCTGTCTGATGCAACCTAAACATACCATGATGTTAAAGCAGTGTAAGTAATTCAGTCAATTAATTAGGTGTGGGTAGCATTTGCCTTCCATTGTAAAGGGATCAGAGGAAAACACTTAATAGCTTTTATGTTCTCGTTCTGCTCCACACCTTAGCATCAGTTCATTCAAATAACCCTCTGACCCAAATAAGTTATTGTATTAAATTATTACACTTTGGTGAACATTTCTACCCTGCATCAACATCATGACATGGAAGTCAACACATGCTGCTTTGTAGTAACTGGAAGTGGACAGAAAAATTGCCACATGAGTGAGGAACACCCAGATAGCTCTAAACCTCTGCTCTTCCTCTGTGGAGTATCTCCTCATTTCTTCCATCTCTGCCCTGGTATTTGCAGAAAAAACATGTGCAGAGAAGCTGAGAGGGAGATCCCACAGATAGACCCAGGTCTCCAGCACTTGTGGGTGTCAGTGTGCCCAGATGAAGGAACTTGAATGGAAAATGACTGGAAGGGGAGCATTAATCCAGAGAAGAATTTGAATTGGAGTTTGTGGATACTTTTGTTTTTATATGTGGTCTTTTGCTGTATAACTGTTGTGGTTTAGTACTGGGGCCTTTGCAGAAAGAAGGGGTTTGGAGAATAAAGGACAATTTTTCCTTTGATTTCATTATTGCCAAGGTTTCCCTCTGCATCCCTGAGGAATTTATATTAGAGAGGTTTATTCTACTAACAGTCTATCCGCAGGATTGGCCCCTTGTTGAAAGCGTGATATGGTGCATGAGATTAAATAAGGTAAAATAAGATGAAGTTTTAAGGAATGAGGTTGCATGTGGGCACTGAATATTTTTTCCTCTGTGCTAAAGGTACTGACTTCGGTCATTAACTGCTTTGTGAACCGGGTCACTAGAAGTGGCCCAGACCTTGCTGACACTGTCAGCTAAGAATAATGCATGTAATGCATACATTCCTGGGGAGACCCTTCAAGTTTGAAATACCAAGTTGTTTTAATAGCCTGGACTTTGATTTTATTTGTCTGTGGCCATGCTGTGGAGTAAAAGCAATTAAATTATCTCAGTGTCATAAATATATTTAATTTTTTTCCTTAGAATGACGTATTTTCTTTTTCAGCCATTTAATACAATGTAATGCTGTTAAAGACTTTAGAAGACAAGGAGAAACGATGCTTTATTAAATTCAGAAAGTCCTTTGGCTAGGATATTGCTCCACTTTAAAGATTTTTCTACTTGAAATCAGTGAGACTCATTTCATTCAAGAGTTTGACAAATGGTAGTGCTGTACACATCACAAGAAATGAGATCTTTTAGGAGATGCAGTAGTAACGGGGAGATAGTTGTGCAGCTGGTTTTGGTTCCATCTCTGATAGAAGGATCTCTGCACTGCCCCTTAACTACTATACAGAAGCTGGTATAGGTGTGTGGCTGTGACCAAACGTGTGCTGCAGGTACTTGTGTGCTGGTGCAGCGCCCTCTCTTCTGGTGTTACATTTCCTGCTGCTGAAGGATTTTGAAAGAACAGAGTGGTCTTTCAAATATAGGCCATCCCAGATCCACATCCTGCACGTCAATGTGACAGACAGCTGTCTGAAATTAATTACTCTTGTAACTCTGGTCTGCATTCCTGGGAGAAGGAGAAAAACACAGGAAGTGGAAGACAAAGAAGGGAAAACCCAGAGATTGCAGTGATGCCTATATCAAGTGGGCTGAGGTGGCTTTTTCACAGGTTGCATTTCTCAGTCTGTAGCCTCAGCTAATGCTGAACTGTACTATTATTTTGTGTTTCAACAGGCAAAAACCCAAACTTGCACACCAGCCCTTCATAATGTAACTCAGTCACTGATACATGTATAATACATGGGAAGCTTTAAAAAACACACTGGATGTAGAGGCAAAGCTAGATACAAAATAGTTGAAAAAACCTGATAGTCACCAGTGAGACAGGGAGATGTTTAGATCTTGTTTTGCAAATTCCTGTCCATACAATTCACACTTGGAGCAGTGTATGTGGAGTTCTCACATGCAGTTAATCTGGGACATACACACAAGCTCTCTCCCCAGCTGGGTCATGTAAGAGATGCTTTTCTTAGTCTCCAGTTCTGTGTGTCCAGCTGAGATGTAAGTAGAGGAGAATAATTTGACTGTTTTCCAGTACAATGTACCATACACCTCATGGGCACCTATGATCTACTAGTGCCACATGGACATAGTTAGCTGACCATCTGCTTGGCACTTCTTGTGGTGTATTAAATGATTTAAGTCAGTTCAGATTGAATACTGGGTAGTGCAAACTGGATTAGCTATGGTTCATACCCATTCTTCAGTCCAAAGGCATCCATTTGCTGAGGTGGACAGCAGTTTATTATGTGCCCTGTAGTTTCCAAACAGTTGCCTTCTTCAGTACCAAGCACTGTATAATGTCTTGAAACAGTTATTCTTTCATATTATATGCAGGACATGATCCCAGCACTTCAGGAGGGCAGTAAAAACTTGCATGGTTCATGTGGATGCTTGTTGCTGTTTTCTGGAATTTGGCTTAATGAAAACAAAGTTGAGAGAAGTGCTTGTTTTGTTTTGGTGTTTCGTTGGTTTTTTTTTTCTTTTTAATTATCTCAGTCCCAGCTTGCATTATCTTCCAGAAATTGCAGTATTGGATCCAGCTGGAAATGACTGCAGTATTATTTTGCCATAGCACTAAAGCGTTTTGTCTGGAAGTTCAGCTATTTAGATTACACGTCCCTCTTGAAGCCTAATGTTCAAGAGCTCTTCATTAGAAACATCAATGGTATTAAATGGAAAAGGATCTTGCATGATGATATAAAAAAATCAGACTAGTAATGCAGTATCCAGTTGGTATAATATTTCCGTTGTAATGCATTTCCTGTAACTGTGAATTCCTTAACATAGAGGAGGGTAATTAAAATAACACAATATACTTATTTTATAACTTAGAGCTGTAATGAACTTCAGGAAAATAGTTTCAACACAGTGTTATAAAAGCTCTGTTACCTTGTGCACACTGACCCAGGTCCTGCAAACAATTAGACGTGGGCACAGCCTTGCTGACTGCCAATGGCCAGCTTGTGTGTAAAGTGAAACATACGTGTGTGTACATGTAGAGATCAAGGTCTTGGTCTAGTTTCGGAAATCTGAAATACTTTAACCAAGGGGTAGATTTTGCAGCAACACTAGAAAATCAAGCAGATAAAGCCTTTTGCTCTGCCACTGACTAAAAGCTCCTTCTGGCTGGTATTGAATAGGAAACTGCCAGATGTGCCTTGTGAACTTGGCCACACTTCCCAGTTACCAGCTCCCAGCGGGTTGGTGAGGCACATGCCTTGGTGCTTCACTGTGCACGGCCATGCTGATTGTGGTAGGAGCTCTCCTCAAAGAAGGTGCCTCAGTTTTGAGCCAGAGAGAGAACCAGTCCCACACCGCCAGTGTCCTAATAATTCCCTGCTGGTTTCTCCTGTAGCTGGCTGTTCCACACAACGACGAGTGGACGCGCTTTGCCCGGACCTTGGTGGAGATCCGCGCCAACCGAGCCGACAGCGAAGAAGAGGGGGCGGTGGAGCTCGCGGCCTAGAGGGAGAGGAGCAGTGCCCGCCAGAACAGCAGCTTCCCCCGCTGAGTACGCCAGTGTTCAGTGTCAGAGTCAGTCTTGCTGTGGCTTTTGATGCCAGTGTACATGCCAGTATTGCTCAAAGCATTCCATATTAATCACACTGCTTTACACAAGGCTGAAAATATCCAGAGCATTTTCATACTTTATATTTCTGTCTGAAAAGTAAGAAAGAAAAGACAAATCAACCCTTTATGGGTTTAGTTGTTGCCTTTTAACTACTTAGTAGCTGTATTTAATAGCTAGGAACCCCTGGTTAAACTTGTGCTCACATTGCCCTTCTGGCATAGTCCTATTAAATCCATATGAAGCCAGATATGATTATGTGCAGATGTGGTGTGCTTCACTGTATGGGACTGGGCCAAAGACTTTAGATGTGGTGTATCACATGGTGACTTACATTATGAATGGATGTACTATACGAAAGTTGCTGCTCCTTATTTATTGCGGTGTGCTGCATGGAACATATTTATTTGAAAGCATTAAAATAAACGATCCTAAAGCATGTGCGTAATGAGAGAACTGCATTGTCTGTGTGCTGCTGTAGAGGTTACATTAAAGTCCACGTAACAATTACAGTACATCAGTTGTGCTTAAGATGTAAGATCTATAAAGGTTGGCTTGAGTGGATGGAATGAGTTCCCTTTCCTTTTTAAGATGCCTATTATTTCTAGGCACTTTAACTATATTTCAGATACAGTTGGTCACTGATACTTGTCATGCAAGTTAACACTAACAGTCTGACAAAGGGTTGTGGTTCCCAAGTATGACACCAGTATTGCCAATAAAATGTATCAGGCCTGTTCTGTTGCAGCGTGGTTGATCTTTCCTTGCCAGCAGTGCTCAGCATGTTCATTACCAGTCACTGGTGAGGCACTGGGGAAATGTGGCTGCCCTGACTCACAGAACACTCATGCAGCTGCTCTGTAAATAGATACCTTCAGCATTGGGATTGGCCAGTAATGGACGAGTGCATCAGACCCTGCTACCACTTTTACATGGGCAAGCACTAATGCATGTCAGCTTCTGGGCTAATTTTTATTTTCCCTCCATCCCTAGCATGCTTACTTGCACACACATGCACACACAGAGCAGCAGTGTGCTGCTGTACGTGCTGAAAGAAAAGGAATAGGAGAGACAAGGCCTCCTCAGACTGTCTTGATAGACAGGTTGGGACAGGGGACAAAGGAATAGGCTCCTTTATGACAATCTCTTGTGGCTTGAGCAAAGAAACGGAGTGCAGACTGGTCTCATTGAGTGCTGTGGCCCAGATGGACGTTGGTGGTGAGGCTGTTTGATACGTCCGTGCCACAACACTGCTGAGCCAGAGGGCAGCTCTGACATGTAGGTTTAGCAGTGGTTCACGCTCGGGGGCATGGAGGTGAACCATTTTAGTGAGAAACACTACGAGTCTGACAAGAAAGATCTTGTACATGAAGTTTCTCGTCTCGTCTCATTGCCACATCTTGTCTTTGGGCAGGCATTTTGAGGAATAAACACATCATCTAATCATGTTTGGGGCTATGGTCTGATCCAGAACCACTGGGAAGTCTGCACTGCTAAAGCCAGAGTAGACTAAGAAAAGGAATCCTTTGGAAAAGCTGCATTTCCCTTATTCTCATGGTGGTTAGAAGCAACTCCCAGTGAGAGTGCATGGGCTACTTTCTTCTTCATGGTGGAACCTGAAACTATCTCCCAGTGCCCATGGAGGTGTCCTGCCACTGGGCTGTGGGGAGCATCTTCTCCCAGAAGGCCTAGATACAGACAACAGAGATATATCAGTCATTTTCTGGTGGCTCCCCGAGACTGGAGCCATGTGTTAGAGAAATTTGTGTTCCTGCTGCTCCCCTGGGTGCTTTGGGAGTTGTCCTGAAGAACCAGTGTAGGACTTGCAGCACTTCAGTAGCTTAAAAGTGAATGCTGACAAACAGCCAGGTGAGATGACCGTAAAGGAGCAGTTTAGATATAATCTCTGGGGCTTTTTCTCCAGTTTTGCCCTGTTTTCATTTCAAAAACCTGAGTGTTGTCTGTGTGGGTAAGGCAGATGTGGTGCAAAGTGGAAGAGGGAGAGGCACAGTTGGTTCTCAGTGGTCACAAGACCAAGAACACGTGCACAGGTGGATACCCAGCAAAGTATTGCTGTCATGGGAGGCAGAGGTGGGAGCTCACTACCCTTCCACCGCTGGAGTAGCTGCTCATCGCAAGGTGTGGGGGACACCATCTGAGAGTGCCTCTGGTGTAACGGGAAGGGCATTCAGCTGATGATGGCTCCCATTCATCATAATGAGTGCAGTGGGAACAGCTGGCAAATTTGCTTCTACTTTTTCCATATTCAGCTTTTGGAACCTAAGGGGGGTCTGTATGTTCATGTCTGAGTTCTCCCTACTTTATAGCATTAATAGCTTCTGAAATGGTTTTAACAGCAGCCTCAGA
Source organism: Gymnorhina tibicen (assembly GCA_013399875.1). Lineage (NCBI taxonomy): Eukaryota > Metazoa > Chordata > Aves > Passeriformes > Artamidae > Gymnorhina > Gymnorhina tibicen. Next base: position 1,367,837 of record VXAZ01005765.1, read on the forward strand.
AGACCTTCAGCAGTTGCTGCTGTGTGCAAATCAGTATGACCAAAGTCCTTTTTAGAAATTTTTCTCTTTTTTTTTGTGTGTGGGATTCAGCAGTACACCCTGAGGGAACACAGAAAAGATCTGAATTTCCACAGAAATCAGCAGGTTTGTATATATAGAGCAGTAACCTGAAAGGGCCATTTCACACAGCTGAAGCAGATGGAAAAGCACCCAAGAACAAGAGGCATTTACTTCCCTTCTGCTGCTCATGATTGTCCTGCAGTGGAGTTTCTGACCTGCCCTTGTTGTTGCCCTTCCAGGAATCTCCCACAGTTCTTGCTGGTTTGATTTTCCTGCTGCTAAACAAATAGCTCCACTTCACTGGCTTTCTAAAAGAGCCCGTATGACAAAATGTTCTTCAGAATCTGCCCAGTAGGGAAATAAATACCAAATTATCCTTTAATCTGAGCAAAGAGAAATCATCTCCTGTCACTTTTGCCTACAAACATCCAGAGAATAGAAGGAAGAACATAAAGGGTATGTCCTGTGTTCTAGCACTGCCACGATGCTGCCATGACTGCTCTGGGTGTGGAAGGGGTCAGAAGACAGCCTGGCCCTTTTAGGGCCATCGCAAGTGAGCTTTCTGTGTTCTCGGACTGAGCTGGAGAGCACATCTGAACCACAGAGGTCAGAAGAAGCAAACCCAACTAGAGCAAAAGTAGGCAAATGGCAAGAAGAGGCTGAATTTAGGTTTAGGATGGAGGACAGGACTGTGAGGTGGATGTGGAAGGGACAACTCTCCTATACTTGTTGAAGGAAATCCAGAGTCTCCCTTGATTCCAAGGATCAGAGCTACGCCAACACAAGTGAGAGGCAGAGGGATGATGTGGCCAGGGACTTGGGATTTGTTCTGAAGGGAGCTGTGAAAGGACATGGGGAGACATGACAGGTGGCACTGGGGGTGGGAGCTGAAGGCATTAGCTAAAAGGTGAAGCAGGATTCTTCAGCTTTATGATGGGTACTTTGTTCAAGAGACCCTGTGGTAACAGAGAAAGAAGATGATAGCCAGGGTATATTGAAACACAGCACTGGCCAGCCTGGAATTTGACCAGGACACACAAAACTGAGCTGGGGCTGGAATGCCAGGTCCATCGTGTAAGTAACAGCACTTGGACCAAGTGGATCATTGAAAGGTGGAAGTGAAATGGGCTACCTCTGGAGTCTGAGAACACCACAAACATCTCCATGGAAAGGCTGTCAGAGCAAGTCTTTGCTGCTGAGATTAGACTCAGCAGAATTGCTTGTAGCTTATTACTTCAAAGAGAAAAGGCAGGCGGGACGAATGGTGCTGGGTTGCAATGATTCAGCATTTCTAGCATTTTCCAAAGGGTACTCAGCAAGTGCTCCATAATAAATTTTCCAAGATGGAAGGTATTTCCTCCTGGGTCTCAAAAGCCATGCCCTAAACATTTGCTACTTCTGAAAACATCAGAGTCCCTACCACACCCTGGAATATCATCATCTCACACTACAAATGACAGCCTGCCATCTCTAGGGCTATGGAAACAACTAGGAATAGGTTCTTTCACACAAGACAGGTGGAAAAAGTTCTGAAGAATTTTAGCAACTGTAGATAAAACACACACAGCAGAAGACTGGAAACCCCTCACAGAGCAAAATGGCATCCCACATGGAGTGGGATGGTGACCAGTGACAAAGGACACTCTCCTATCAGCAGGGCAGCACCAGTCCTAAGGCAGGACTCAGTGCCTAAGGGTGCTATAGAGTAGCCACCTGTCCTTACGAAGCTTATGGGACTGGTTCTCCTTCAAAGTCATAAGCAAAGATACTTCTGAAGTAACACCACCATGTGTCGTACACAGTGTCTGCCCAGCCTGGGGCGCGAGGAAGGCCAGGCAATATAACTACAGCAGCTGGAATGAATCTTGCAAGCAATAGTACTGCTTCCTGGTGTGATGAGGAACAGCGTAAGGAGCAGTTAAAATGATTACTACACTTCAAATGTCATCTCTCTGAAGGGCAACAGACACTTTGATGGCATTCCCACATTCAGCACTAGGAGAGGCTACCCAGTCTCACAGCGTGAGTATCCGCTGCCCACCGTGCAGAAAGCAGAACCACCATATGGCACGTGGCACTAAAGAAACCACTTCATCCCAGGCTGCTTCTGTGTTATTTGCTGTGTTTGAAGGTCTCTGGAGACACCTAAAATACAAACGTCTCGAGATTTGTATATTCCCAACTATTAAATAACTTACAAATGATCACTATCTCTGGAAATCGCCTTCTAGTTTATGCAAAAAAGGCAAATATTTAAACCAAAAACAGAGTCTGAGTTTCACAGCAGTGTTTAAACAGCAAAGCTGGAGGATTCCTGATTGTCCCTGTGCCACTGGAGAGGAGCTCAGCAGCAGGCAGTGCGACATGTATGTACACATGGAGGCTACAGCAGGGTCATTCTGAGCAGGCTGTCCCCTCCTAAGATAATGCAGAGCAGTTTGTCAGGTTTTGTATTTTTAGCAGGTTTAGAAAAACCTGCCCAAGTTATTTTCGAAGCCCGTGGTATGTTTGCTCACAAAGGCATCCCTGCAAACTGTCAATATTAAGTCAGCTTAAATCCAGCCCATTCCCTGGGGACCAGGCAGAAAAGCATCTCTCAGCTTCTGCTGGACCGAGAAACACAAACACGGGGTAACTGCTTCAGGGACACTCCTGCCCCACTCTGTCTGACAGGTAACATCACCAGTATTTGGCCATTTCTTTTTTCTAGAAGTGCTGTCAAGGGGACTTAGCTGGAGTGCAGGAAGCAAGTGAGGTTACTTTTTATCCATTTGCATCACTCACCCAGAAACCAAGAGAGGACAAACATTGTCCTCGGGGCATTTTGTTTGTTTGCAAGGCAATCTGACAATTCCTTGGCCTGCAAGCTTTTCAGAGCAGGAATGCATCCTTTTGTGTCTGGAGGAAGCCGACTGTGGGCATAGATCTTCCCCAAGATCTCTGGGCAGAGCTGCAGCACGATTTGGAATGTTTGGAACTGGGTTGCGTGTTAACAAAGCAGCCACTGGCTCTTCAACACTTCTGCCCCTGCCTCTGCTGTCTTCTGACCCTAAAGAGATGGGCAGAAGGAGAGAACAATCCTCCAGGAAAGTTAATGGGGAAGGGAAGGGCCACCATGGATGGGGGTGACAGTCCAGCCCTGCTCAGAGAAGATGAAGGCTGTGGCCTTCTGAGAGGGATCTGCCATAGGAGAGCTGTGCCCTTCATCCCCAGAGTAAAGAACAAGTCATAAATATACTGCCAGGCCTGGGAATGAGAGGGCACCAGGAGGCAGAGAAATTGGTTTTGTGGAACACAAGCAACAAATGGTCTTTATCAAACGAGCCAAGAAGTTGTGCAAGCCCTACAATAACCCAGCTCTAATTCCTCTTCCGTTCCTGGCTGCAAAGCCCCAGCAGCGCTGGGGTTCGGTGCCAGGCTGCAGAGGGATGTGCTCTGGTGGGTGCAGCCTGGGTGTCCCTCTCCAGACTGAGCCAGGAGGGAGCAGCTGCTGGCCAAGCCCATCCAGTGGCCAGGCACTTCCTCTCCTGGATCAGGGAGAAGGTGCAGCTCTGCACCTTCTGCACCTGAGCTGCTGACTTTCCACAGAAACCCCTGACATGGTATGTCAGGCAAATCTGAGGGATGAAGTATACAGCCAGCTCTTAAACAGCCTAAAATCTCACGTGTGAAACAGAGGCAGGTCCTAGTGAGGATGTTTTATGACAAGCCTTAACCAAAAATCCCGACAGTTAATTTTCAAGTAATACAAGGGACAGCTTTTTTTCCCCCTCTTTCTGCAATGAAGGAGCTGTTGTTTGGGGACACTTGGATCCTCAGGGCTGGGAGGAAGCAGCTCCTGGCTGTCAGAGCCCAGTGCAGTCTCTGCACACTGGTTTAGCCAGACTCCAAGATGCAGCTGCAGGAAAATGTCATCTGCTCCCCTTGCCTTCACACACACAAGTGCTGCTACTCCGACCCCCGAACTGCATTTCACTAGTAACTTAAAAATACAAATTACAAAATAAAAATACAAAGAGAATAATTTTTGTGATGACCCAAATACAAATGCAAAACTAGAGTGATTTCCATTTCAGTATTTCCACAAATTACAGCCCAGTGCAATATTGCACACCAAACTCATTCTTCTGCAGAGATGCTAAATCTATGCATTCCCTCAGTTTACAGCCATGGCTGAAGGCACCCACCCCTCACCCGCCCCACTCCAAGGAGACAAGTAAGGCCAAATTCCTCGTCTTAAGAGGTATCATAGAAGACACCCCACAGGACCTTCAAGTGACTAGGTGATCAGGCTGTTAATAACCATTAACTCCCCCCAAAAGTAAAGATCAAAATACCAAAGCTTACTCTAATCCTGGCTTTTGACTGAGGAAAAGTTTCTCTTTTTTCCTGAGTGACATCTCCACTAACAGATGTCTTTTCTAGGCAGCAGAATTGTGGTAATTCGTTCTCAAGTTGCAAGTGTTTTCATAGCCTAAAAGTGCAAATATTAGCTTCATCTTAACCTGACTTTATCACTGAAGTTGAACAAGACATTTGATGTACTGCGCTATTTCCGTAACAGAATACCATATGTGCATCTGTTTGAAAGGTTTATTTCTATCTTCATAAATACAGAATTTTCTAAACACTGTGCAAGGCACCAAAAATTAAGTAAAATCTTTTATTTTAGATTATTTTAATCTCTTTTGACTCAATGAAGTAAATAAGAATCTGAAACCACCTATTTGCCAATTACAAGCCAGCAGTTAAGGCAGGTACCATTGATACAGTGCATGAATTTTCTATTGCAGTTATTTAAACAAGCAGCGTTTTACTATAGAAGTGCATATACAAACTGAATTCCAAACACCAGCAACCCAAGATAGGCACCTAGTTATGAAATTTCCTTGTATGTGTAGTAGAATGCCAAAAGTTCTGCCATAAAGTGCAAAGACTATGGACAATAACACTTTCTTTTGAGCATTTTGATACCAGTAACATAATACAACGGCTAAACATTTATAAATGTGGTTTCCATTACAAAAACATGTTCCACATAAAAGCTCCATAATACAATCCAGAAACAGAACTTGTGCGTGTACAGATTTAAAAAGTTGAAGCTGTACTGACATACTTAGGTACCGGGTATATATTTGCTGACCTCTACAGACACGCACCAAGTTTAAAACCAATTTACACGCACAGTCCAAATCATTCTGCTTTGAGCACCGTGATAGCCACTGAGTTTTCCATCTGAGTGACGATGTGCGACATCTGCCCTGGTAATCTGCAACTGAGCATTGCCTGTAAAATGATCTGGTTCATAGCTCTCACCCAACCCTCCCCAATAAACGGAACCTAAAATTAGTGTCTTCCCAACACAAGCACATGTCAGATGTGGACAAATACATTCATGGTCCCAAACTTAAAACAACTGGTAAGAATTTCACAGTGATCTGGTTACGGAAGCACAAAGACAAATGATTACATTTAAGATGAAAATTACCTTAAAACTCAAATGAAGCTAATCTTTTATATGATGAGAAGCTAAAGGAACAAAGTATTAACCAATTAGAAAAGTGGCTCTTTCCCAACTAATAACAAAAACCCCACAGCAATAAACTTAGGGTCCTACTGCTGCAGCAGCCTTTGAGGTAGGTGGCGATGGCTTAAACCGAGGTAGGTAAAGTCCAAACTTGTTTTCAATCCCTGCAAAAGTGGCAACTGCCAATTTATAACCACCAACATGGTCAGGGTTAGGAGCAGGGAGCGTGATCCTAGATTTAGGAACTGTCTCTGATCCAGCTGGTTTTCTGCAAAATAATAAAAATAATAAATTAACTTCCACAGAGTAAAATAAGTATTCACAAAAATCTCCTCCATAAAGTAAATTTAACGAGACATCTGAGTGTACTTCCCTGTAAGTAACTAAATTAAATGTAAGGAGAAATACCCTGTTTTAAAACCTTCTAGAATAGTTAGGAGCCTTCATGTTGATTGAGTATGGTCAAATCCAGATAAAATTTGCAGTGCATTAATCAAAACTGCAGTGTGAGGTAATGGATTCATAAGTCTTTGCTACAGCACAAAACCAATCCAAGAATACAGCAGAGTTTAAGTAATTTTTGTGGTGGCTTTCAAACTGCTGTCTCCAAAGATCCATGAAGAGTCTGCAGCTGCTCTGGGATCAAGTTAAACAGCTATATGCACATCCACCTGTATTGTCAACAAAGGCAAGAGGGACAGCTGAAGCTCCAACAAATTGGTTTTGAACTTGGTGACAACTGTATACTTTTTTGGATGTCAAATGCCCTATCTAATCAGGGACACAGCTCCTCCACCAAATAATGAGGACTAATGCAGAGTGTATCCTGACCTGGCAGGCATCACATTTTCCCTGCAGTTACATCCTCAGTCCATTATTTAGCCTCCCACTGTCTCTGTTTACACTAACATAGGTCCCCTGCTTGAAACTGTGATATAAAATGTGGTAATATCTTGCTATGAAACAGGTACTGGAATATCATCCCAACCTCCACCAGTATAGTGTGCTTTAAATAATATTTACAAAGCCTTTTTAACATGTCCTAGCAAGTCCCCGGCTCTGATGTTCCGACAAGGACCAAGACCCAACAAAACCAAGAATAACTTCAGGATCCCTGGTATACTCAGATACCACATACTTACACTCCTCCAAAGTCCACATAAAACCATCTCTGCAGTAGCTCATAAGTCACCAGAGTTACACCAAACTGAGGAGAAGATCGAAATACACGAGCTTGAAAGAAAAGAAGAAAGTTCCTAAGTGACAAATGCCTCAATTAGAAATCACTTGGCAATCAAAGCTCTTTTACACACCTCCTGCTCCTTTCCAGAGAGCCTTCGGACCTTCTTCCCGCAGGATCTTGACAAAACAGTCCACAACGCCACTGTAGGTGGTCTGTCCTGCTCGGGCTGCCACCTGTAGCCTTGTTTTGATCACATCTGCAGGGGTGACCAGAGAGGCTGCAGGCATACCTGCACAACACAAAAGTCATCAGGTGGGTACCGCTGGCTTGGCACATAGGCTACACACACCTCGTTTATCCAGAGGTAAGCAGGTCTTTCCTCCTTACATCAGGAGAATCCAGCCACATTTGATTTAAGCAGAAGCTGGGAAGGAGAACAAGCAACAAACAACAAAAGGTGGCTGTTGTGGACGTGGCTTAACCCAGAGAGAGCTTCTCCCAGAGGAACAACCATATCACATGCTTCCTGCGAAGCTGGGAGGCACAGATTGGAGTTTCCAGTGCTAATCAGAAACTTGCCTAGTTAATAAGCACAAAGCTTTTGGAGGGAAGGTTGATATTTCCCTTTCCTTTTCATTCCTCTCTGTGGTTGCTGGCATCCTGGTTGTACACTGTGCTAGAATAGGCTGTACACACACACAAACACAGACACACAAACACCCCGCATGCAGCAATGTCACCGAGAGATAATGCCGTGCGTGCTCAGCATCGCTCGAGAGCTAAGGCCTACAAAAAGGGTCAATCTTCTCATTAGGAATGGCAGACTGCTCAGCTGCAAAGCCACAGCTGACATCCTCAGCAGAATATGTGGAGGAAGATTTAAATTTACCCTGGCAGATAATCAACTGAAAGTAAAAAATACCAAATTACCAATGGGTGGTATTTCTAAAATCATTCCTATCCAAACTTGGGGCTGCTCATGTTTAGAATTGGAAAAAATAAAGCCAAAAAAAAGGCAAAGAAAAGCACCAAGACTGTACCCAGAAGACACTGTCTCTTATGGTTTTATTACTTTTCCATTCTGCATCTGTTCCAAACCAACTTGGTCAGATGTAGATGCATAAATCTCCTTTCCTTTTTTTTCCCCAGCTTAATAATTCTGTAACAACTTTTGTCCAAACCAGCATGGTCTGGCCTCAAGTTCCAGAGCACCCTTCCTGCAGATTGCTCCAAGAGATCAAATCATGTGCATATCACCAAAAGAAGACTTCCTCCTCCTCTCCTTGTCCCCCCAAAATAACTCATAGACTGAGCGTGCACTGAGTGCAAGCATGAGCTGTCTGGCAGGCAAGCACTAAAACCTGGTCAAGGTTTTTGAACTCCAGAAACACTGAAATTCCTCTTTGCTTAGCCTTACCCACACCAGGGTATTGCCTGAGTCTTCAGTTTAAAGCCTGACTTTTGTCCTTCAAAAGCCAACCAGTGTTTTCAAGAAAACCAAAGAACTTACTTAGAAACAATTCTGCTTACTACACGTTGACTTCCATCTCCTTATCACTCACTCTATATTACTGAGGATATTTTGCACTTGAGACACTTAAAATCCTTTTTTTAAGAAATATGTGTACAGGACAAAAGCGTTTACAGACAAATCGAATTTACAGATTGCTGCCAAGAGAAGCTCGCAATCAGAATGTGACAAATAGCCCAGCAGGAGCTGACAAGAAAAAAGAGGAGCTAGGGGAGGAGAAGGAAGTTCATGGAGGCAATAAGCAGACGGAGCAAATTAAGGAGAGATCCTGCAGATGATATCAGAATCATCTCAGAATACGCTACGGCACAACAGGTTGAGGCGTCTGGTGAACACTGAAACCCAGAAGCAGATAAGCCAGATGACATGCGTGTGTCCTGTGACCCCACCCACAATGGAAAGGAAGTTAATGTAAGCAGTACAAGCAACACACACTGGCAAAGGACACAGGTCTACATCTGAGCATGGCTAGCTTGAATATCCCAGCACCATGGGCTTTGTGTGGGCAGGGGGAGTTTCCCACATGCAGCCAGAGCTCATGCACACATCTGAAGTTTGATGACCAGGTGAGATCCCTGGCCAGAGAAGAGATAGGTATCAGCCCAGAGACCGAAGCCAGCTTTTCAGAAGTGGTGGGTGTTTTGTTCTGTCTTTCCCTTGACTTTTGGCAAAACAGTGGACACATGCACCCCCATCATGCTTTACATGTACTCAATAAAACAAATTTCTTGTTTCTGTAAACAGTATGATGAGTGTCGTATCTCTAACACTGTAATTTGCTCATGAGAGTTAACCTAGGATGGGATTCACAGGAAGCACTGGATAAAATTCACATTATAGCTAGATTGGTGAGCCATATCAGCAACAATAAAGACTGCTTCTGTGCCTGAACTTCAAAGGGATGGTTATCTCAGTCTGCAATCACCTGACAATGGCTAGAAAGAGAAAAATAGGAAAATCTAAGAAATTACTTGGCTTAAAAAAGCCATCTTATGTTTCAAGTCTGTAAATATGATCTAAAGTTCAAAAATTGTTTTGTTCCATTAAAATGGGTGAGAAATAGGCTGGCTGTAAAAGCTCCTGTTGGAGGGTTTGGAGCCTGAGTCTGGAATGGGGTGGGGGAGGGGAGAGGACAAGGGGGTTTTGAGCAGCAGTCACTGGAACACAGCTGGCTTTGCTAGTGCCAGCTCAATTCCTTTGGACTATGAGCTACTGAAGAGAGATCTAAATGCTTCAACAAGACAAACCAACTGATCTTAGCTGTTGTCTAAGACCAGATACTGGCTATAAAAGGGCCCTGCTCCTCCAGAGACACAGCCCCGTGTATAATCTTGACCAAGAAGTTTTCTCAGGGAGGAGAAAGCTTAAAATCAAATGAGAAAACATTGCTAAACCACATTTCTGTATTGGATTCATGCCATTCCATAATTTTTCTCAGCTGGCAAGTCACAGCAGTCTGCCAGGGGCCATGCTGGAGGAAGAACTTGGCTGCAGCTTGGAGAGACCACGCAGCCCCTGAAAAGCATGGTGGAAATACCAGCTGATGTGAGCCCTCCTGCTTGCTACACACTCCCCAGCAGGTCCTGCTGCACAAATATGCAAGCCTACTTGTTTCCTGGGGGCAACCACAGACGCTGCAGGAGCAGGACTCTCAAGCTGCCCCCTGCAGCAGGCAGCTATCAAGTGGAGGTCCCCTTTGGGTGTAGAAGCTGCATGCTGCAGAGGGCCAGGCCACGCAGCAGACACAAGGGCAAGCTGAGGCTTACAAAGCCTGTCTCTGTCTTCTCCCTTAGGCTCTGGCACACTCAAGCTAAATTTATCTGTGAGAAGTTAAGCATGTTTGGGCTCTTCTGTCTGTTATGCAGCAGCCTAAAACAACCAAGTGCTCAAGATCACACTCTGCACCTCTGTCATATCTGGGTATGCTAGGAATTAGCAACCTCTGGCACTGCAGAAACGTTTTCAAGATCTTCTGCTTTGTTTAATATTAAAAAAAATTATAAAGGTAAAATCCTCAAGAAGCCAAGTAACTTCATGGGATACTGAGGGTAGCAAATACTGTCATAATTTTGTAACCTGTTATATCATTGTGTTTGGAGAGCTGTACTTCTAGTGTGGTTTCTGGACTATATATACCAAAACTCAAGATTCATTTGATCATAAAGAATTTTATGAATGCCATGGTTTTGTTTATAAATCATTTCGACAAAACATTACCTGTCAGTGAGACACAGACAAAACTAGCACAGTAACTTCACAAGGAATGATGATATATGATAACTAAACATCAGCAAAAAACTTTCTTTTCCCTTTCTTTTGCTTCCTGAACCTTATGATTATACCAGGAAGTTACAGTATCTTCAACTCACTCCACAGCATGGTAACTTCGTTGTTTCTGCGTAAGGTTGCAAAACACAGAACTGTTGCATATAGTCCTTTTGAGCATTTTTTGTTACTGTTGTCACTGCCTGTTACTGTCACTGTCACTGTAACTATTGTGCTGCCAGCGCAGTATAGAGCCATGAAAAAAGAAACCTGGGAACTTACCAGCTATTGATCCAGCCAAGAGCAGATTTCCAGGGCTAACCCTCCCATCTTCATTTGCAAATGAAGCTTTCAAATGAGCATAACAGGGGAAGTAAATGGCAGAGAAGGGGATGTCACGCAAAAAACATGCCTTAGCACCCTGTGTTGAAAAAGAGAACAAGTTTTGAGAATGAGGAAATTTACCATGAATGTTCGAGAACAGAGCAACATTGCATTTTTTCATTTTGCTGCAAAGGGTTTATAGAAAAAGCAATTTCTCCTCTCTAAATTTTTAGAGATCCATGTATTTCACCCTGCTGAGGAGTGACTGTGTTGTTTCTTGGTTCAGTAATTTCTGTCATTGTATGTATCTTGTCTACTTGTTCTCCCTCACTCTGTAGTACTGTAGTTATGTGCTGGTAATGGAGAAAGTATCACGTGTTTGAGTAAACTCTGAAAACACTTTTTTAAATAGTTGACCTTGTAGCCATGAACCTGTGGGGGGAGCCCACTGGATAGGTCTGTCCCCTCTCACTCCCACTTAATAATAGTAATAATACTCCAGGGAAAACAGTGCCCAGTCCATGCGTCTATACAGGCACTATAATTGATAATGCAACATCTATTGAGGGGTAGGGCCATAACACCAAGTCTTTTGCAGAACAGTAACAGCTTGATTTACTCGTGAATTTTGAAGTACTAGTTATCTGGGATACAGTTTGTTTCAGTAAATTTCATCTCTTACTGGTAAATTTGCCTTGCTCTCAATTTGTGGAAGTGGCACAATCAGACAACAAAGTTGCCAGCAATACAGCTGGTTTCAAATCTAAGAGGGAGGCAAACAGGAAAGGAAATTTTTGGGGTAGTGCAAGCAATCAAAAGTTTTTCAAGCAGGGGGAAAAGCAAAAAGGCCATCAAGGAAGGTCAACCAAAATAAAATACCAAATAGTATCCAGGCTCCAACAGCAAAAGTGATTTGCAGTCTGCCTTTCCTCAGTATGGAGATCCAGAGGACACCAGAGCCTGTCAGGACTAAGACCAGGAGGAAAGCACAAGCAAGAGATGCCTTGGGAAAATGGGTAAAATCTTTCAAGCTTGAGAAAGAAATGGTTCATGGATGAGCCTAAGCCTCTTCTCTTTGAAGCAAGGGTGGAGACCTGGTGAAACTGCTTGAGGTTCATCCACAAACCCTCAGGGGGTGCCCTTGTTACTGTACTTCTCTTGTTCACAGGTCTACCAGCACATGGCTCAGTGCCAGACATTTCACAGGGGACATGTTAATATCCACATAATTTAATTAAATCTAATGATATGCCTGGACACATCTGTAAGCTTAGCTTGTACTATAATACCAGTTAAAATATAGTGCTTATCCAAGTTGGATGCTGGTTATCAAAGACAAAAGAGCTGCAAGGTGTCAGAAAAACCGTAAAGTTGCCTTTCCACAAGGCAAGGCAGGGGAAGGCAGCAGGATGTGTGACGAGAAAACCAGGTCCTGCAAGCCACTTCTCAGGAGACGCTAGTAAGTACAGTTTGCAGTCAGAGAATGCCTCTGAGAAAATAAAGATTTATCTAAAAAGGCCATTAGATCTTGTAGTCAGACTTTCTGTGTGTCACAGACTCAGCTACTGAACACAGGGAGCACAACAGGCTCTGCTCCCGCCCCTGCTGCTTCCCACCACACTTTCTCAGCTTATTTCTTGATGTTTTCAACTGAGTACTGACCACTTCCCCCGACACTCCCTTTGGAGGTTAATGACTCCTGCTGTTCAGACCCTCTGGCTTCTCACTCGGTTGGATTTGTCTGATTTATGCTGCCAGTCACTGGTTCTTGTTATGCCTTTCTAGAGACACTAAGGAAAACGCCATAAAGGAACTCAAAAAGCATTGGTGTTGGTGCTGCTCTGCCCATATGCTCTGCCTTGAGGACACAGAGAAGGTGAACCTTTTGTATTCAACAGAGACAAGGATTCTGGACTCTCATGCGCATCAGAAGCCTGTTTAACAATTTACCTTTGATCTTCACATAGGAAGACAAGATTAGGGTTTTACCAACTTCTGCATGAAAAAACCCAACATTTCAGGATCAAATGCCTGCACTGTGTTTACTTCACAGAAAAATTATGAAACTCAGTACTGAAACATTCACAGACTGACATGGTTTCTTCAAAGATTTATTTTTAGAGCATGCTTTTCCTCAGAGCAAATCTCCTCACTGCCTTTGCCCTCAGGGCGCATTACTTTTATTTTCTGTGCAATGTTGTCATTAAACGCTGCACACATTTTTTCCTCTGCATTTTTTTCTTACCCTGAAATATCCTGACATAGTTAAAATAACTTACAGAAATCAATAAAGTCCAAATGCAAGCAACTCTTAGTTCAACCTGAGCTGCTAATATTCCTCCCCCTTCGTTAAAAGGCTCTTTTTCACAGGGCAGAAGTGGCATATCGTTAATATCACTAATACTACACATTCAGGTATGCCGAGAGGGAGGGATGTCCATCAACTTAGTTGGCTCAGCGTAACAAAACCTGGATCAAAATTCGGATCCGCTTTAATAATAACCCAGCTTGGCTCTGGTCCAGCATTGCAACAGTCTAAAGTTTCCCCCCATCACTCCGTTTAAAGTCTGGGAAAGCACGTTTAAAAGCAGGCCCCATTTAACTTCAAGTTAATCATCCGCAACCAGCCCAGGCCAATTAGGAAGGCTCAGGGAGATTGGCCACAGTATCTTGAAAAGCAAGAGAAACATTTATTTTACTTCTTGCACCTTTTTGATGTGGACAACGTGCTGAAAGCCAAAGGGAGTTTTAATCAATCCCCAGAAAGCAGTAAGGAGCATCCACCGGAGTTTATTCTGGCAGCCAAGGTGCAGACCTGCCAGGCGTGAAATTGCTGGGAGATCCTACACACCAGGACATGCGCCCTCCTCGCACAACAGCCAGTTGGCTCCCATCTTCAATCTCTTTAATAACCTTAAAGCTCTTAATCTCGGATAGTATCTCACTGAATAAACCAACGGAGGAAAAAAAACCCTGATTGTCAAAGATTCGGATAAATAAGCCCAAGTCAGTGCTGGGGCAGGTTCTTTAGCATGCTAATTCCTGCTTATACCAGCTCTACCTGCAAATAAGGCTCTAAACAAACTATTTCTACTACAAGGGGAGGGTAATTATACTGACAAAGGCACCTCTGTGTCGGGTTGGGCAGAAGGAGCCGGCAGGTCTGGGAGACGCAGGCTTAGCCTAGTCTCCTGCAGTGAATGCACATTGTCTAGTGCAGGGGGAAAAATGCCAGACTGGGGGGACCTAGCAGCATTCAAGACAACAGTGGTGCACCTTGTCTGAGAGAGTTATTTAATGCTTCTGGCACCTGTACTTACAGCCACCCCCTCTTTTTCTCTTTTACAGGTTTAGAATTTATTTGGCATGTATAATTGTTATTTTGATCCTATAGCTACAAACAATAGGCAGCATGTCATTTCTTGATCATTTTGCATTCTTCTTGGGTTTTACTACAGACTTAACCCTTTGGAATCGGAGCCCTAACAGCACCTAACAGGTTTTGTAACAGTCAGTCAAATATTACTGGCATTTGCTTTCAAGGACTGCATTTTTTTTTTCCACTCTAAAATGACATTGCCTTAAAAGCTACTATAGGTTTTTATTCACATGTATTTCTACCAACCAAAATATGAAACTGATTTAGAACATCAAGTTAGAGGAATAAAATGCTGATCTCAAATGCTCTACCAGGAATTTCAATTCAGTTTACAGGAAAAAAACCATAACTGTTTTAGTTGGAAGGGTGTTTTTTGGTTAATTTCAAAGGAAATTTCTGAAAAGCAGGTTCTCACATATGAGAACAGTCACAAATAGCCATGGTGGATGCAAAATGTAACTCAAAACTTCTACTACTGTATTTCATATGTTTATCATCCTGCTGTAAACCCTCAGCTTCATGACATGAAATAGCTCAGCTGTTATCAAACGAACCAGGTGAGAGCTTGGTACACATCCTGTCACCTGAGATTACACTTTCCAAGTCAACACACCAGAAGCTTGTTTATGAAATATTTGGGGGGAAGAGAGGGGAGGGGGAAAAGGAGACTTTTGGAAGCTTTTCTGACTAGCTTTGGAAATGAAAACTATGTTGGCAATATCAGCCAAAGCACAAATCTGAGCTAAATACCTAGTAGTAATTATAAAAATAACCATTACCACAACCAACATACCCTTTCTTGAAGAATCACTTACCACTCTATTATTTACTGTCTTCCTGGGATATAGAATAACTTTGTTGTGCAAAATTATGGAGTGGTACTGTCTGTTATGCTGCAAAGCACTATTCAGAATGATTATGTATAAGAGGAGCAACATTTTATTAAACATTTTATGGCAGATATTATATGGATATGAGTTTTCTGTGATGTACAAAATAAGCAGGTATACTTACAGTGTTTATTTACATGAACACTTTAAAGATGTCTTTCAAAACCAACAGAATATAAATTCAGCTGACTTTAACGGGACTTTATTCATATTAAGGTGTAAGACAGGCAGAAGACAGAAAACGTATTAGCTAATCTTGGAGGATTACTTCAATATTCAGCTGTGACTACGAATTAAATAAAATCTATTAAGAACACTGAAAACCAGAAAAGCATCCTTTCTCGTTTCTGCCGACACAAATGACATTTTGCATTAGGTTAAATGACATTTTCCCTGACTGCGATAGGTTGTCTCTATATTTTTAAGAATAGCTGTCATCTACAGAGTATCTGTAGCTAAATAATTTACTAGTCACAAGCTTCCATGCCCTGGTGCTTTCACAGTTACTATTACTGGGAGAAAGAACACAAACAGAGGAAACAAATTCCTTCTGCAAAAGTGCTGTTATGTGCCTCCCCAAAGCAGCAGCTGGATTTTGAGAAGTACAATGTTTTAACACACTTATTTACACAAGTAGTTCAGAATTTTAGACAAGGGAGGAAAAAAATATTTGCTTTCTAGCTTTAAAGAACTACAGGGGTTCAACTCAGCAGTCAGCTTAATGAGCTGTATGTGTCAAATCTTTTTATTTCTGGAATAAACATGCATTTTATTTCTAAGCTGCATGTCATTACAGAATCGCTAATATCTGACCACCCAGTGAAGGCGCAGGGAGTCTAGGAGGAAGTTTTGACTGTAATTTTTTGCACTTATTATGACCCCAGACCTACTGTTTAATTCTTTGGTGAGGAAGGAAGAAGAAGGAGATCTCAATTATCTGATCCTGAGCTCTATGTGCTGTGATAGGAATTTTCCCCCAAAGAAAAACTTTAAGAGTTACAAAGGTCCACCAAGGACAGTCTCCTCAAAAACACTTGGATGGTTTATTCCACCGTGTAGAGGGCTGAGCAACCAACTCAGATGACCAGCATGGAGGAATTAATGACTGAATTCAAATGCAGAAAATAAAAGGGAAGCAGAGGTGGGTATGGGCTACCCCAGGATATACAGAACCACTGCTTGGGTGTGCAGCAATTGAGACAGAAAAGCCAAGGATCAGATGGAGGTCAATGTAGTAAGGGATGTGCAGGGGGAGTAAAAAAGGGCTCCTGTAAGCACATCAGCAGCAAAATGACAATAAATAAATTGTGAGGCTGTTGCATAATGGGGGCAGGAAACCTAGTAACAAAGTACATGGAAAAAGCAGAGAAATTACTTTTGTCAGTAATTTTACAGTCAAATCTGTCCCCAGGCCTCTCAGCTCCACAAGCTTACCAGGAAAGTCTGCATTACCTGCAGAGAGGGCACTTAGAGCCATCTGCACATACACAATCCTGAGACCAGAACAGATACCTCCAGTGGTGCCAAGACAGCTGGCTGATGACGTTGTGACGTTGTTATTACCTTCAAAAGGTCAAGTCAGACAAGGGGGTTCTGGTAACTAGAACAGACAAACATCACACCCATCTTGAAGAGCAAGAAGGAAGATCTGGGAAACTACAAGATGTTTGGGCACACCTCTGTTCCTGGGAGGTTTATGGAACGAATGTTCCTGGAAGCCATTTCCAAGCATATGAAGGACAAAAGAGAGATTGGGAACAACCACTATGGATTTACCAAATCACAGCTGACCAACCAGTTTGCCAGACCTGTGGATAAGGGGACAGCAATGGATGCTGTACACCTTGACTAAAAGCCTGGCTTTTGAGATTGTCTGTCATAATATCCCATAGCTAAACCAGTGGAACGTGAGCTGCACTCTCAGCTGATGATGCTGAATTAGGGAAATAGTGTGCTACAGTGAGAGGCTACTGTTCAGAGACACCTTCATAGGATGGAGATACAGGTTGATAAGAATATCATGAAGGTCAAATCAGCAAATGCAAGGTCCTGCATCTGGACTAGAATTGACCTATGCAGCAGTACAGGCTGAAAGCATCTTTGGAGAAAAAGTCTGGAGGATACTGTGCCCAAGTTGAGTATGGGTCAGCAACGCCTCTTCGCAGTGAAGTCAGCCAGCCACACCCTGGGCTATAGCAGCAAGACTGCAAGGGAAGTGATTACTACCTCCATTCAGCACTACTGGGACCACATCTGGAGCCCTGTGTCCAGGTCTGGTCTCTCCCATACAAGAAAGATGTTTTCACACTGGAGTGAGTCCAGTGCAGGGCCATCAAGCCAGTTGTGTAGTCCATGGCATATGAAGAGAGGAACTCAGTGTGCTCAACTCTGAGAAGAGCAGGCTAGGGAGAGACCTTATTGCTCACTTAGAGGAGAGTGCAGGGAAAGAAAACTACTCTTGGAGGTGCACAGTGGAAGGATCAGAGGCAATGGACAGAAGCTTGAACATGGCCAATTCAATGAGGCATAAGAAAAAGGGTGTGGGTCTTTTTGTTTTCTTTGTTTGCTTTAAACCATGAAGGTGGTCAAATACCTGGTCAGATTGCCCAGGTGACCTCCAGGACTGGCTCTCAACAAAAATTATTCTAACATCAAATCTGCAAGTAGAGAGAGCACAGAGCAGAGATCTCAGCACAGTACTACTGTGAACTGTTTCTGTCGGTAGCACAGTAAAGTGCCACATTAACATGCCAGTGAATGATCCAAAAGAATATTACTCTCACTTATGTAGAGGGGCACCAAAATTATGTAATCCAGCTTCTCAGTGATCCTCAAAGGATATTCATTTGGACTAGAATGCTGGGATAATTATGATCATAATCAATACAAGATTCACTCAGTTGGATGCAAAAAGGGTTTACATAGCATTTTCTTTGCTAATTTGTTGACATGAGACATAAGATTTATCTATCTGTGCCTTGGTTTTCTCTGTTAATGCAAGCCAGGAGCACTGAAATTACCCATATCATGGGTGTGTGGGCATTTTATTTTGAAATCCACAAGAAGTGCTTCATAGGTAGAAAATAATACAAAATATAAGAATTCAAATAACAAGCAGTACATCTTGTTAAGACATGCAGGAATTTGCCTCATGAAGCTAAGACCAATTCTTCACATCTTCTGGCTGCACTTATAATTAATACATTCTTCCTTGCTGACTACTATCTGGGACTCTTACAGATTTTCACCTGAATTTCAGCGTAAACGACTCATGAGAATTAAGCAGAGCATGCCAGACGGATCTGTACTGGTAAGAACAGCTTTCAGGGATGACTTTTCTCTGAACTAGAAAGGGAGAATTTTCACTGCAGTCCTTGCAATGTGGTAAATAAAAGCAAAAAAGACTTCCATTTATTTCAAATTAAAATTCCTGAAATTAGAAGTCTAAAATTTTGCTTTCAACAGTTGCAGAAGAAAGTCAATCAGCTAGTTTAAGTCATGGCTAAGATAGACAAGTGTTTAAACAGCTGGAATACTTATATGAAGGCCCATTAAGCCTACAAAGAAACTCCAAGATTCCCAAATAAAACTATTTTCTAGAACAACTATCTATTCTTGTTCTTCCACAGCAGTATGTATGGAGTCATACCAAGATCTACTAAAATAAGTACATTAAGGGCTTGAGATACAAAGTCTTGTGTCTTGAGACACAAAAGACAAAGCTAAAACAAAGACTTCAGATGAAAATGGAAGAGTTGTTCATGTTAGAGTGAACAGCATGAGAAGTACTGATATAGTCATACAATCCTCATTCCTGTTTTATAGTTTAAAGCTAATTTGACTTGTTAAGAGTATGAGCATTCCAAACATACCAAGATATTTCAGATCTCATTAGTAGAAGATTCATTATTATTTGATGTCCACTTGGTCATTATACTTACTAAATTAATTTAGAAGCACCACCAGAGAAGGCAGCACCTACCAAATCTAGTCTCATCTGAAATTCATTTAAGACCATTGATGTGTCTGGGTAGCATTTACTGGGGCTGGTGACTGATACAATGAGTTATTAATGCCTGCCTGGCCTCACAAACACTGCCAGCTCCAGCACAAGCATTCAGGAGAGGGCTGCTTTTGCCTCTAACACTGCTGTTCCACAGGCACCTCAAGGCAGTTTAAAACTATTCTGAGACAGACTAGTTCCCCGTGCCACAGCCATTTCTCCCTTCGACTGGGTACAAACATGCTGCGAAGCTACAGAGGGAGCTGGTTTGGGTTCAAAACAAACTAAGCCCTAAGGAGGAGGAGGCTTTAATGACTTCCTTGTTCCAGATCATTATATGGGTGCACCAATGCTCTCACTGGCACACAGGAAAGGGGGCAGATAGGACTGCCATTTTCTTTTGTCTGCAGTGCCAAATGTTTGGTAGAGAACAGCACAAACCTGCCCAATTACAGACCTAGCTGTGATTAAGGGTGCCCTTGGACTCAAGCCTTGTGACTTGGTCTGTGCTCAGTGGGTGCCTGTCATTGCCAGGCTAAATTCTCTAGTTTTGTCAAATCACTCAAGTTTTTGAAGGCAATGAATCCCAAAGACATACAAAAGGACATGAACACAACAAGTGGGGTGGAGGGGTTGAGAGACAGAAACAGAGACAACAGCTGAGTAAAACCAAACCCAAACCCTTCTGCGGCTTTTTTTTTTTTTTTTNTACTCAATAAATGAAGCAATGAAACTGTGTGTCTTGTGATTAAATAACTGTCTGTTTCAATGCAACATAGTGCTGTAACTAGCTTGTGTTCATGTGTAGTCCTGACTAATATCCACCAGTATTTACTCTAGTGGATAGAAATAATTCATGATACAAGCCAAGACAGTAATGCCATTAAAAATGGAAAAGTGTAGCAAATTCTGCTCAACCACGAAGACCAGGTATTCAGGGAGAAAAAAAATCAGAAACTGCCACTTTAGTAAACTAGTTCATCACTAGTTCTCCTTTTGGGTTTTCTTTTTGCTAGTCCAAGTAAAAGTCAGTAGCTGACCTCCATTCCTGCACAGCCTCAGGGAAGCAGACTCTTTACAAAATCTCTGTTTTCAGTTGTAAATGTTAATCTGATCAACACAGTAATGCCATTTACTAGGAGTTTACACAATAGCCTCAGCTTCAGTAAAACACCTAAAAAATTAGCAAGTCAATTTAAAGGGAAAAACAACTCCCTATTAAATCCTATTCAGACCTGCAACTTCTCTCCAGGCCAAAACATACAGACACGTTCTCTCGGGCAGGCTCCTTCCTTGTAATGTTAACAGAACAATTTTAAAACACTGGATGCTTAAAAAAGCAGATGGAATTCAAATACTGTGGAGAAGGGGGATGGGGCTAATTTCGTGTCTTCTGAAGCATTTTCAAGTTATGGCTGCATGGCTGTAAATAAGAAACAGAGGAATACAGGCTGCTTCACTGGAAATCCTGTGACAAACTGGAAGTGCGAAAGCTTTCTCCCAAGTTGTAGGCTGCAAAGACTGAAGGAACACCACACGGTGCTCTGCAGTATATGGTATTCATTTCAGCTTTTGTTTCAATACTTGAGTGTACTGGCTATCTTCAAAGTACTTCAAGACCTTTCATATTCCCCCATATCTATTCTCCTTCATCTAAAAGTAGAAGACATCATTCAAGTATCTTAATCCTTTAAATTATTTGTAGCATATATCCTATTAGATTCAACATTCAGAAGATGTTTTTATTCCTGCTGCCATCATTAAGCCTAACTTTACTTCTACGTATTTATGTATCTATGCGAAGACAGTAATATAGCAAGCAGAACTGTGGAGTCTGTAGCACACACTCACAAAGGCAGCTTTTTGTGGTATCATTTAGGGAAATATTCTTATAAGGAAGCAAGGGGAAGCTTGCTTTAGGAGTTTATTTTTATGCTGGGCTCCCACTGTCTGTATTTCTTCACTATTATTGTGCTGCAATTAATTCCCATCACCAAATGAACGATGACATCTGGGAAAGTTGCTGAATCAAACACAGAAGAGCAAAAGCAAAGTTCCAAAACTGTAAGCTCTATATCATGTAGCAGATGAAAATAAGCTTATTTTTACACCAGGCAGAATATCAAGAATCACAAACCAATATTCAATGAACCTTAAAACTGCTGAAGTGAAAAAAGAAATCTCGGTAAAATTTATGAAAAAAACGTGCTCAAAAAGATGAGACAGTTTCTTCACTTAATCAAAAATGAAAATGAAGATATAATATCACATAATAATCTTTTTTAGAAAGTAAAATTGTGTCCACCTATAAAAGTTTGTGAGAACAATGAAATTATATGTTGATTTGAAAGATTTATAATAGGCTTATTTTTAACATTTTTTAAAAACATACCTTGTAGAGACCAAAGAAACCTAAGTCCCTTAATACACTGAGGGCACTAACTCGTGGACCAGTAGTAATTTCTCCAGCCACCTGCAATCGAATCTTGACAATTTCCAGTGGATTGGTAAAGATTACTTGAGAACCTCCAGCCTGAAATTAAAAGTAGAAATCAATATATTAACCTGCTACATTATTTGCAGTGTGCATCCTGCTACATTCAAGATAAGGCATTTTCAACCCTGCTGCAGTCGGTTAAGCTATTAGCAGACAAGAGTTTTAGTATTAGTGCACCTCACAAGGTAAGAAACCTACTCCCCCACAAGAAGAGGGGTCAGGAAAAACAGAGAGGAAGCAGGTCAGCCACTGCAGGACACTGCAGTACATCAGACAGACATTAGCTCAGTTCTTCTTGCAAGAACACGCTCACCAACACCAAGTTATGCAATACTGACAAGCCAAGAATGAAGTAATGAAGTAAAAGGAAAAATTAGTAACTAGTAAAGAAGCTGTGATGTGCAGTATATAGAAAGCGAAATCATACTGTTGAGGAGTAGAAATCTGGCAGAAACTTTTTTCAGTTTTGACATGAGTTCATATAACAAAGAACACATGGATTCCAACAAACAGAATTGCAAGTATATTGTGCTTTTTTAAAATAACCCTCTGAACTACCAGTTTCAGTGCCATTAAGTGCCATTTGATTTAAGAGTCTGAGCTCTACATCATTATTTAGGTACCAGGTACTAAAGAAAAGAAGGTCTACAGACTGAAGGATTCTATTAATCGAGAACCACTAAACGTTTTCAATGTGTCACTCTCCATTTGTTGGGAAGACACCACTCAACCAATTCTGAAAGTCTGATTTAAAACACAACAGTGACAAGCATTTCGGACTCCCTCTACTTCTCGTGGAGTTCATCTCATTCATCATATGTAACCTAGGGCACAACCTTTCCACTACACTGACAGATCCCGAGCTAAAAATCTGCAACCAGAAAAAAAAAGTAATGTGAAGGTTACCTAGGTGTATTAAAAAAATACTCATTCAAACTCCTTCTGGCTCAAGTTCAACAGTGTCATTCTAACTTCTGTTAAGTATGTAATTCTGTGGCCTGACAGCTATGCTCTTTAGATTCTGAAATCACACGAACTATGCAAAGGGCAACCCTTGCCCTCTTTACAACAAAACAACTATTTTGTTCTAGAAGGTAATGACTAAAATGAAATAAGCATTTAAAAGCATTTGCATGTAGTGATGTCTAGTATGTAAACACCATGTACACATCTTTTTTATATTATCCCAGTGTTAAAAGAATTAATTGTAGCTCAGATTAACTATCATTCAGAATAACAAATACGCTCAGTAATATGGTTCAAATAATGTGCTAAAGAAATGGCAAATCACACGAACAACTATTCTTGTCTACCACTTAGAGTGAGCATACACAATGTGGTTACAAATTAAAGTCTTTACATAACCCCTGAAATATCCCAAGTGTTTCCTATTTCAACCAGAAAAAGCATGGTCTTGTGTAACTCAACTGGTTTTGACTTTCAAATTGGCATAATTTAATTTAACTGCTTTTACCAAACCAGAATCCTGGTATATATAAAACTGCTATTCTTGTTGCCATCAAAAATTAGACTGATAAATTATGTGGCACATATGCTAACTTAAGTTTTGCACTTAAACCGGAACATGGTAAGCATTCAAAACAAAAACAAATATTTCTTTTACTTGTCTACTCATCTTGCAAATTCTCAAAATAAATAAAAAGAATCCTCGAAAGGTTCTTTGATAAATTACATATTCCTATATAATAAAAATTTTGGTGTAGCTATTACAATTATTAGGCATTCCCACATGCCAATATGCATGTTTTCTTCCTAAAAATGATAAAACCTGAATTGCAGGTGATAATGTTCATTTGCAAGTTTGTTATACCACAGCCATTCTCTAAAACACATTACTTAAAAACGCGTATCAATTGATCCATTAGCACAATTAAAGTATTTTCCCTCAGTATGATATTCCTGCAGTTCATTGTGCCATGACTCCATGAGAAATGTTCCTTTAATTTTCACTACAGGAAAACCATATTAAATTTTAAAAGATTGCAACAAAATTAAGTATTAGTAGTATTATTACTATTAATGCACCAAAACACAGAACAATTTAAAAATCTATAAAAATGTTTATAAGTGAATGCCATATTTAAAGAAAGGAAACATAGTAGAAATTTATCTCTTATTTTAAAGGAGAATAAAGCAAAATAATTTCAATATAATATAATTTCAATACAAACAGATGGAAGTACTTCAGGTGCTAGCACATATAAAAGCCTATGTTTGCATGCCCAACTGGCTGTGTTGACACTTCCAGCATTAGACTTTTGCTGCTCTGGCTAAATCACACAGGACTTCCTCTGCTTCAGCTTGTTATTTAAAAACAGATGCTATTATTTACCCACTTCATACAATCAAGCTTGCTACCTTCAAATTTTCAAAAACATTGAGACCTGCATGCACTAGACAGTACTAAAAGGACTACCAATTTTGCTGCCCACACAGCACGTTTGAAGAGAGACACTGGTCATCTCCAGTGAAGTGTTTCCAAACTGTCCAGATACTAGCCCAGAACTCCCTGAACAACCTTTGTCATGCTCTAAATTTGATCAAAGATATACTCAAAAATCAAACGGTGAATAACTGAAAGTGATGAGCGAGATAATACCTGACAGAGGTCTCAGTAGGAGGGTTTCTACCACCTGCCTGCCTTGTGATGCAGAGGGAGGCTGGTTTATCAGCCTGTGCAGAGGCAGTTTCAGTGGTAACAAGTACAGTCGCCTGGTGGGGAGCTTTGATCATTCTGTTATTTGAGCATCTGTGCTGGTAACTGCAGCTCCTTGCTCTCAAAATGGGGGGGAAGCAAACCAGAGCTGGCTACTGTACTCTAATGAAATGATTTCTTGCTTATCTAGTACTGGTAACTCCTATTGTGTTATTCATCATCACAGTAATGCAAGCATCTCATAAATATTAATTTATTTCCTCCCAGTGCTTCTGTGAGGAAAGTAAAATGACTCTGGTTTTTCAAGAAGGGGTTTTGAGGCAGACAGATTAATTGTATGACCAGTGTGTGCATTCCCCTCTGCTCAAACATTCACAACTTGTCAGAATCTCCAGATACCCTGATCTCCAAATCAGTAGCTTAAATCACAATAGCATGGCTTCTGTCTTCTAAGGTTTTGCATAGTGAATGCAATGGAAGAAATCTCATCAACCTATTTTTTTCCAGTCTTTTCAAGGTACTGGTATAAACTGGTAGGGAAAAAAAACAGACAAAACATTCTCAGCACATCATATCACCCTGCTCATTCATTTGGTTTGGCCAAAAGGTGAAGAATACTGCCTTCTGGTTTGGTAGCTTTTGCAGTTAAAAATGTATTTAATTATAAAATTTGAAATAAGCTCCCAAAGGGCAGAATTTGAAATTTTTTTTTGTCCAGAATAAACACCATTTAAGCTCAGGTTGCTCAAGCTTAATGATTTCTCCACCACATGTCAGAAAAATGAAATTCATCAACTGTTTAATACAGACGGTTCCCAGTAACACCAATTTTTCTGTACTGAAGTTACAAACTTGAATACCCTCAACTCTAAATTCCTTATCACCTCTTCCAATCATTTTTTAAACAAATGATCTGACTGTAAAGGTAAATCTATTACTTTTCAGTTATTATCATGTGATTAAAGTAAAAACTACAATTTTGAGTTATTTATAGGAGTAGATACCCAGAGGTAGTGCATAGATAATTATCTGTCAGGGCCCACAAAGGGCCCGTATTATTCTGAAAGAATTTAACATTTGACCTAATCACAAGCACTTATGGTCTTGCTTGATTTAGAGCAAGAAAATGAAAGGGAAATATCACTGTCATCCAAGAACAATGCATACACACATAACTAGAAATCTACATGTCTTTAAATGTGTTTTAACAAAGTCAGCCAGCTATGCACCCATACACATGTGAATTTTTAAAAATAAGCTGGGTTTTTTCCCATGTTTGCAGTTCTTAAACTCTGCAATTGGTATGATATCACCCAACACCTCTCGATGGCAGCATAGTCTTGTACAGTAATACAGTACTGTCTATCATGTCTCCTGCTACTTTCCTACTTTACTGAACAGAAAGAAGTAGGAACAGTTGAGGATTGGTTGGGTATTTTGTCCATGGAGAAATAAAGCCTAGTCTGTAACGAAAAAAAAATTAAAAACCACTTAACAATACTTCAGTTTAAGAAGTCAAAATGTTTTCTATTTCTTCAATGTGTTCAAATCACTCTGCAATAAACTTAATGGAAAATAAACAGATTTTCACCCCCCTCATTACACTGAGAGAAGAAATTCCTGTTCTTTTTAATATAACTGCTTTTTGTGCCCTTACGAGATTAACTAAGAAATGAGCACACCAGACACAACTCTCCTCGGGCCTTCACATCTCCATTTGAAAGCTCTGATGTATGTTCTGAAGAGAATACAGCTTGCAATTAAAGAACGAAATTCTGTGTTCTCCATTCCAGAAGAAAGTACTAGATTCTTTCCCTTTCAGTGCTACTGACCATCAAATGTTCTTGTTCCTCTAATTAACCTTATTACCTACTTCAAGTTGCAGCCCCTTTCCTGCTCTCAGTAACAGCTTTTGGGGTCAGCCTAGATCTTTCTTCTGCATCCCATCCAACTTATCATATTCCCTTTTTTGGTTTCATGGATGAAGAAAGGATTACTACTGCTATTAGAGTGTTAATGTTTCTCAACAATATCACCCAGGGGTAGTAATTATAGCAACTAATGACAATCATTAAAATACATAAGCAATATATTATACAATTATCAAAAATCAACCTCTGCAAAATAAATTGTCTACAATGTCTTGGTTACTTGTTTAATTTACAAAAGACAAGCAGGTGCAAATTCCAAATTTTTAGCCAACTGTTTATCATATTCAGTCCTACAGCATATCATACTCTGCCCCAAGCCCTTACTCCTTGCCAGTTGCCAGATGCAGCTTGTTTTCCTGTGCATTTCCTAGCATCCATTAATCCTAATTAAAGTCAAGGTTCCTTAAGTACAGATATGAAATAAAAAATTCTCCTTATCATAAACAAACAAACAAACAAAAATTTCAAAATGTACCAAGGATTTCAAGAATAGAAGAATTACCATTCTCATTGTATAATAAAGGGCAACTAAGACATAGAACTGTTCAATGATTTACCACAAAATCACATACCAACTCTACAACGGAACGAGGCTTAGAAGCCAGATTTACAGAGTGCCATTACAGTGCTTCGAACTACCTCTAAAAGTCTTGGTGTTTGCATGGCAATAGATCCCAAGAGTGTTAGATGAACTATGCTGAACTGCTCCAGAGGGGATTTCACTATGGACTCTCCTGTTACCAGAAAAGCTCCCAGGTAACCGACACCTCTCCAAAGTGACAGTTTTTCTTACAGATCTCAAAGGTGACAACCTTAATTTCATGGTACTATATGTCAAGAGCAAAGCATACTGGGCTGTCAGAAGCTTGGTTCTATGTTACCTTTTCTTTCCACAAAGCCAGGCCACAAAAATCAAGACAAGCTATCTCATGCTATTTTGTGTTCTCTCATCTGTGGTCCTATCCACACAGCATTGATAATGCTCTTTAGCAAAGGGAGTTCATATAGTAAATACCTTTTCTTCAGATCACGAGATTTCCTGAGCCCTCAATCATCTGCTTTTCACTACCCTGATCAGGCTATCACAGAAACAGCTTTCATGCTGCTCAGGCAGAATTGTGTTTTTCTCTAGCTAATCTTTCTTGTCTTCTGAGGACAGCCTTCCCTTGGTCTGGCTAAGGTTTTACTTTGCGCAGCTCAAACAGCAAACACGGCTAGAATCACAGCCTTGTTAATGTCCAAATGCACATAAAATGTAAAGCAAGCTCCGTCAAATCCTCACATAAAAGTGCTCATAAATAGAATTGCAATTAGTCTGAACACAAGTACATTCCTGCTACTGCATCGGACAGATTTCCAAGACTCAGATACGAGTTGTGAGGACTGTCCTACAATAGAATATTAATGACCTGCCTAAACAGAAACAAACAGGAGTATGGTTTGTTTATAAGCACTGACCAAGTCTGCACTGGGAAAAAAATTAAAATTGTGGATTTGATATTTTCCACGTTATAGGTAATTCACTTCTCAGAAGCCTAGCCAAAAAATCACAGTGGAGCCTACTTGATTGGCATTATAAAAGCAATTAACTTACAGACCTGTCAAATATGTTAACGTTTGGCTCTGTCTGCTCTACTTGTCTATTTTGACTAGTTGTAGAATCATTTAATGATTTACAGACCTTTCAAGTCCTAAGGCACGGTAGCTGTATTAAAACTGTGACCCAGTATTTCTTGGTCACATCATAAATTACTGTGACATCATAAATATCTTCCTTTTTCTCACAGAAATCTAGATTTTAAGTCCTGATTTGAGTTCGGGCCTTTGTTTTTGGATTTGGGGTTTTTTTGAACCTTCACTGGTAAACACTGTAATATTTTACTGCCAGTAAAAGAAGGAGTAATAGGAGAAAGGGATATGTAATAAAATATAATTGTCAAAACAAATACGTTTTAAACTGCAGTGTGCATTCATATAAAACTTTGCAGTCATTATTTCTAATATAATAGGAGAAAAAAGAATAAGATTCAAATTGAATGAACAGTAAGGTTGCTGGAAAAAAATGGACTTTTTAAGCAATCAGAATTGTTTGGTTCTGGACTCAGAAACCTATCAACTTAAACCTATGCATCCCCTCCTTGTTTTACAGTTTGAAAAATTTTCTCTTTCTTTTTTTTCAGGGGAGAAAGGAAATGAAAAGAAAGAGGAGAGGGAAAGCAAAATGGGAAAGTATCTCTAATTTGTAATGGAAAAATACTTTGGGGAAAAAAAATTACAATTATATTAACTAATCCAAAAGGAAAATTCAAAACAAAGTGAAATCAAGTTCTGCAAAATTCATTACTGATTTGGGGAAAGACCAGTTTAAGTAGGTATGACTGGGTGAAAATTTCAGCAAACTGGTATTTTTAGAACATCCAAACCTGCAAGGAAATAGGGGGTGAGGTCAAAGAGAAGCAGGAACTTTACATGAGGAACCTTCCCACCCTTTGGTACAACCTCCTGGAAGGGCTATCATGTTACTGTATGTTGCCTTCACAAACCTCATCATAAGGCTTAAATCTAAAATTAGATGAAAATTTATTAGAGACAATTAAAACAGAGCAGTGTTGAAATACAGTGAGTTTGCAAATGTGCAGTACTAAAATTTAAGTCCAGATCTAGTTGGGGTTTTTGTACCAAAAATTCACAATTAGTTTAAGTGATTTTCAGCATGCTGAAAATAACTACAATTATAGTGGTTCTGAGAAAAAAGTTACACTATAAAAATACCTAATTAATTATAGTATATTCAGTTACATTATATTCATTATGTTAAACAGAATTTAAATCTAATTAATTTATTGAACAACATCAATTTTATGCACAAAGAAAATAGCTTTAAATTTAATCAAGAAAAAGAAGCATTTATTAAGAGTTTCTGAACTTTTCCTTAAACCAGATGTGAAAGTTGGGCATACACAAGCAGGTAGAACTCCCCTTGAAAGTAATGGATCCCCAGCCACAGGGAGAATAGACCTCTGAGAATAAATCTGCTAAGTGTTCAAGAGACATATGCCATTTGCTCTCAAAGGTCGTAAGAGCAATCATCAAGATTGCCATCTTTATTTAACTATCTCAATAAAATAGACTAAAACTTTTCTGTGTGACAGCAGTTGTTTGGTTGGGTTTTTTTTTTTTCAGATATACATGCAGGTATTTTTTTTCCCCTGGCATATATGATGCTCGGTTTAATTTTACCCATAGCTCAGCTTCCCTTGCCAAATATAGTAGAATATTATCATATTTAGGTTTCAGAATAATGAAAGAAAGAAAGAAAGAAAGAAAGAAAGAATGACACCTTCAATCTCCTTTAGTCCACAACTTCCAAATGTCTGAATTTTTGCAAGAGATCTAAATGTGGGAATTGCAGTTTATATAACCTCTGCCTCCACTGCAATGCCACAGAGAAAATGTAGCTTAGATGTGGACTTATCTTTATTACTCTCTGAAACATAAAATAAATGTTTTAAGTAGCTTCATAAAACTATTTGCACTGGATCTGTTATTTGGCACAATTCACCTGGAATTTCACATCACATTCCTTTATAAAAATTAATTCTAGGCAGGATTTTGCACTCCATCTTAACCGTATCTAATTTTTATGTTCCACAGCAGAGTTGAGGCTGTCCAAGCAGGTCCAATACATTTTATTATGATTCCTATAAAGTCTCTCGAAATATGCCTAAAATTGCCTTGACAATTTAAACAAAAGCAGACCTGTATGGGATCTGTAATTGTACTGTGCTACATGATTTAAGCTGGCTAAAAGGGAGCACACACTGAGCAGCTGGGAAGGAAAAGACTGTGTGCTCAGAAGGAGAAGAGAGAGCAGAAGGAAAGGTTAATAAAGCAAAACATAGTTCTCTCTTCTTGCTGAAAATTAAGTCTCCTACTTACCGATATCATTGTATTAATATATGCAGACAAGGCAACATATATAGCTATTTCTTTTTAGTCATGCTATGATCCTTCTTCTGTTTTTCTCAGCATTCTTTTATGTTTTATATCTCTTTTTATTTTGCATATTTGCATCTCTTTCCCAGTTACACAAATGTAAATTTCTCATTAAATGTGGAATTGTTTTATTTAAGATACTAAGCAAAATTACTGTCTCACCTGAAAAGTTAGTATTAAAGGTAATGTCTCAAAACCCCAAATATATTTATGACACTTTTACAAACAGAGTTTTCAATGTGTTAATATAACTCAAAAAAATAGGAATAATATATAATGCTATATAAAAAAAAATCAGGTTACTTTCAACAGATGCCCTTAAGTGAATTAAGTTCAAAAAAAGCAAGCAGCTAAACTTGGTATGACTTAATGTTATTTTTTATTTAAAATACAATATCAAGTAAAAGACTATGAAATAAAGCTTCCAGAAATTTCAAGAGTATTGCCACTCTAAAAAAAATATTTCAAGTTGTACTTACAGCTTACACATCCTTTTATTAAAGAACTCCGAAGGTAAGTTATAGCATTAGCAGAAATCAAACCTAGCATATTTGTGCCCATTTTAATTCAATAAGGTTAAGTCAGCTTTGTGGTTTAGATGCTCAGCAGATCTTAGCTCTACAGCACCGTCACACCGTGCCTTGAAACTGAAGCTTTTTACTAGCCTAATAATGATAAGGGCTATATAGGATTTGCATGAGTGATGAGAGTCCGAAATGCACAGCAGAGATCAGAGTTCATGGTGGGTGTCAGGCATTGTGCAAATCTGAAAGCTACATGCATTTTTATGGGTAACAAATACTGTAGTCATTAGGAGAATTTCTTACAAACAAAGGAGATGGAAATCTTGAATTAGTAATTTACATAACAGCCGTCCTTAAGTATAAAGGTTATACTTTTAATTATATTCTTGGGGGTCTCAAAAAAAAAATCTCAACCAACCTATCGCTTTCATCTTCACATAATAAAAAGCTATGAAACAGGCTGTTAACTGAATTAAGTGCCACAAGGTCATGAAATAAAAGATCTATTTTCTCCTTTTCTTCTTTTTTTTTTTTTTTAGGAGAGAAAACAGTTTACAAAACAGAAAAAGACTTGTTCAATGAAACAATCAGCTTTGGTTACAAGTGCAAAAGTCAGCCATGTGTACTAACTCACAGTAATTATGATGCAAGGTGAACTCCTTGGGGACTTAGAAGTCAACACCTGGCAATGGTTGGGCAAACAGCAGAGTGGAGCTACTCAGGTGATACTGACCCCTTCAAAGCCCTTTGTGTTACTGAACAACCCAAACCATCCAAGTATCTGCTTGTCCTCCCTGTCTTAGGTATTATTACTATACCGTATTCACAGGGCTGCTATTTTAAACATTACAAACTAGCATGCATCCCAGCACTCAGCTCTTGCATAAGCAATGAATACACTCCAAGGAAACAGAAGCACTGAAGAAGAAAAATTTAAATCTGTGTTTGTAACACAATCCCAGCTGAGAATTAGATGTGGAAAGCGGAAAGGTGATAGGGCAGGTGTCTTAGAAAATTCATCTTATTTAGCTTCCCCTTTTTAGACTTTTAACACATCATGCCCTCCTGTCTTCTTGCCTCCCACATAAGTGATTACTATATTGTGAAATGAGGTAAAAATCCCAGACTGACAATTTTCGAGCATTCAACACTGTCCGTGCTGCTTCCACAGTGAAATCACAGGTTTCACGATGGCTCAAACGGGGAAAAAAAGTTAGGCCAATAAAATGCTGAAAGCTATAGGAAAAAGCCTGTCTTTGGCATCTCATATTTTACACCATGAGAGAAAAATTCACCCCAAAAAACCCAGGCACCGCTGGTAATCAGAGTCTCTGTTGCTAGTCTGAATTGGGTTTAAAATTACAAAAGAACCCAAAGACCACCTGCAGAAGAGACACGTTGCAACCTATCTACCTGGCACCAAACTATGCCCTTAAGTGGAGCACTACAGTTAAAAGAAAACTCAGGGCATTCTGCCACTGCACGTCTACTGCTACAACTTCATGCAGCATCTCACTGTTAATATAAATTTAGGACAAGCCAACATTTACAGCACATTTAAAATACATCTCAAACCACCTATCTCTTATAGCAGATCCTTAGTTTACAATGAACTGCTGGCAAAAAAGCTTGCTGCAGCATTCCCATGAATGACAGGTCTCTGTAAAGAGTGCTTTTTGTACTGCATTAAAAAATTCACAGCAGTCTGTAAAATAAAAACTCTAGATCAAATGACATTTTAAATGAAAATTTTGCTGAATTCTCTATGGCTGCTATGTTCATGAGACTTTTTATTAGTGTAAGGGGCAAATACTTTTTACTCTGCAAGCACTTTATTGCATTTTTCCTTCATTTACAGCATGCTTTTTATTTAGGGCTTTAGAGACCCACATTCTTCTCTCCCTCCCTGTCTTTTTTTCTTCCCTGAATGCTCCTAAAGTTACAGAACAAGGGGATCCTACCTGGCAGTCTACAACAGGTCAGTGATCAAACAGAAGGAGCAGTGAGACAGCAGCCAAATCCTGCCCCATCTCCTGAGAATTACAGAAAGCCAGGGCTTCTCAGCCTGCAATGCAACCGAGCCACTGCACCCTGAGGCTCAGATAATCGTAATTCACTTTCTGCAAGCACATACAGCACAAATCTCTGCACCTACTGAGGTTAAGATGCAAGCATTTTTTATTAAGTTGCTGCTCACTGTAGTTTTCGACACAGGTAGAAGCTGCTTGAAAATGTGACCTCATCTGTCTTATGACAGCAGAAACAAAGATAGATTAAAAATACACCAACATTGCTCTGCCCCAGTGATCAAAGCTGTTTAAAATAAACAGTGCTCTTTATCTGTAAAATGCACTGGTCTTTGAACAACTATTCGTTTTACCTAAAGTATTTACATTTGCTAGAACAAATCAATATACCAGATACAGTAACCTGTAATATGAACAGACAGAACTAGACCAAATAGTGAAGTATTATCATTTACCCAGTAATATGCCAGTTGTTCATTAAGATAGTACTTTGTGCAAGGAAAACACTTAAAATCTTAGTGGGTTTTAAATACAGCCTACATTCAGGAATGCATTATGCACGGAGTTAACATTACACAGCCTACGTCTGCTATGAACTCAAAGAAGCATGAGCAGTCTTTGCCATTTCAAAAAGCCAGTATCACTGCAAAAAGTGAAAATTAGTGGGTGCAATAACACATCAGGAAAGAAGTGACGTGGTAGAGTGGGTGCCACAAAGTAGTAACTAATTATTAACTTCTGGAAAGGTTAGCATGAATCCTCTTTAGGCCATAAGCTACAGCCAACATGAATAAAGACACATTCTTTATTAAGGAAACAAACTCTAAGCTGTGAGAATTACAGAGTGCAGTTAACAGGCACGATGCACAGAAACATTTACCCTTTCATCAAGAACGGCTGGCCTATCTAGGAAAGAACTGAGATGCTCTAGTAGAGTCTCTTGAACCGGATCTGTGGTTAAACAGAAGCCTTAGTCCACACAGTTAATCTCATAAACTGCATTTTCATGAATCTCATATGAAGGAAATTAAAGATACTTACACAGCCACCAGCAAGAATTTCTGCAGCCAGTGGGACAGATCCATCTTTACTCCTAAATTTATCTCTCACAAAATCATTAACCTTAAAAGACAAACATTTATGAAAGCTGATAAATTAAAAGGTCAGAGAAAACACTCATCAGCTGCAAATTCTGTGCAAATGAAAATGCAAATACATCCACTAAGCTACCAAACTACAAGCTATCAAAGAAATCAAAGTCTAAGATTTTATATTAAATATTCTAAAGCTATGTTTTTCTAACAAAAATTTGCAGCATAATTCAAGTACTTATTACTAAAAAAATATATTATCATTAAGTAATATAAAAAATCAGAAAATTATAAAAAACTTTAATATTTTAGAAGTGCTCACTATATTTAAGAATTTAAATAAAATGTCAAATTAATATCAGAATGTTCAATACTAAGCTTTAACACAATGGCAATTCAATTAGTAGCATTAAGTGCTTTTTTTTTTTTTAATGCATACTACTAGCTTTGGTGAATATCACCTTAGCAGTGAATAAACAATATATTATGACTGGGTTATAATAAGAAATTCTTAAGGGCCTTACAAACACTCAAGAAATAACAAAATTACAGAAGTAAAACATTTAGAAAAAAACATCACGCAAACAAGTTCCTTTCTTACCAACAATTCACTACCTGCTCATATTATCTATCTCCTGTTGCACTAGAATCATACATACAGGAACCACGTGGAGATACAAAAACAAAAGCCCTCCAATAAGTAACTATTCCAATTTGCTAAGAAGTGAAACCAAAGGTTTCTATGCTACTTACAAACAAGCAGATGAGCTGAACAAGTTGAATGAGCTTGTTATATTTTGGAGTGAGTCCAAAAATAAGTTTTCAGTAAGATTCTTAAAATGTACATGTACACCTCTGGATGAGACTTGTATGCCACTTGTACTGTTCACAAGTCAGATAGTAACAGTTGCTAATTGTAATTTGATGCATTTTACAATGTGGAGAAATGTGAAAACAACCCGTTTAAAAACTTACAGTAAGTTTTATGGCCTTCTCTGGTGCTACTCCTAATAGCTGTGGTAACAGACCTGTAACAAGGAAATAGAGAATTCAAGGCATTGAGTAACTTGGTATTAAATAAACAAATCAACAAATATATGTAGAGACCAGCACCTAGAAACAGGCAATTTTTACAGCAATTTTGTGTTATTATATATAACAAGTACTTAAACATTCAATTTTGAGAACAAACTTTGTGCTACCACTTCAAGTGCTACCACTGTCTATATGTACTTGTTTATTTTCTTTTTAATTCATACTAGCTCATTTTATGCTTAAACACTAATACAGATTTGCCAAATGTTTCTTACAGTACTGTCCTAAACTAACATCTATTTTCTGCATCTCTACACAAAAGTCAAGACTTTCTAATTAATTTTGTGAGATACACAATGCATCCACTTCAAAAGTCAAAACCTCAGTACTTTTTTCTAGAAAAAACAATGGCATTCGATAGAAGGACCAAAGGGGATAGGAATCAAAATAATGCAAAACATTCAAACATGTATGACTGCATTCTTGAGCTCTTTGCCCAGCTAAAACATCAGTTCTTAAAATAAAGGAAATTATGTTGCTTTCTTCCCAGGTATGGAATTTTTTATTTTATTTTGTTAGAAGTGATGTGCTACAGAACTGGAAGTGTGAATTTCTCAGCTTCACTTGTTTGAAGTGAACGGTCGATATTTTGTAAACATTTGAATGACACAGCCTAAAAATAGGCAAAGCTTACCAACAAAGCCTGAAGCTAGAATGGTGTTGCAAACATTCATCAGCATAACGAAATCAGGACCCCATTCAGAAATGTGAGAAAATCACCCCAGCTAGAGCTCCTGGTGCAGAGCCCTTTGTTTTAGCAGCTCAGGCAGCATCTTTGGGTACTTTCTACAAAGCCTGACATTTTCACCTCTCCATGGTTTTATTTTGCTGAAAAAAAACCAATTAAGTTTCCACCTCTACAAGTTAACCTGCTGAAAAGCATTTTCCCAAAGAGCTAAATGTCAGAATACCACAGAGAAAAATGTACATGTTCTTCCATCCTGCTACCATCCATCAGCTTTACTGGTTCCTACCGATGCTCTTAACAAGGAATTGACATTGAAGAAAAGCACCATTTGGTTTGTGGTAGCAGGAGACCCAACCATACTTATATACTGATGTCTTTACACAGCTGACGTACATATACACGTAACATTTACCCAAGACAACTATGCTGCATTATGATCCTGTGACTGAATGTTCAAATTAAAAATACAATAGCACTAAGTTCATATACACTTGCTCAAAACCAAAAGAGATTCTGCAGAGTAAGTTAAATGTCAGAATCTGAGTTTCTTAAAAAATTTTACTTGCACAGGTGACTCGAAACCAGACCTCAATGAAAAACCATTAAGCCACTCAGAATTATGTAATTAAATATTACATTATCTGCAGCACTATGAGGGAAAAACAGCAATATAAAATGAATAGGATTTTTTTCATTACAAAATTATCTTTGTAATTGCTATAATATTTACATCTTGCTATAGGACATGTGGCTTTATATAAATATTATGGCAAATGAATTTATATCTTCAGAGATTAAAAAAGTGTTCCATATACTTTAAAAGCACAATACCTAATCTTAAACCTAATCTAGTAAAATTAGAGCAGGTCTGATATAGCAGGTATCATTTTAAACACAAAAGTCATTAATTTTAAAATCACATATACATATGTGTGTATGTACATATGCCCAAGCTATATATACCATGACTTTCAAGTCATATTTTATCAAATAAATCACAGAAAAAGACATTCTAAAATATCAAGATATGAAAATTATGAAAGTAGTCCAGTTGGTGATCTGTATAAACCCCCAGTCTTAGAAACAACATCAGCAGGACAAATCAAATTCATTTTCACTAAACTGATCAAAGATGGCCTTTTAACCGTTTTTCAGCTCCCAAAACTTTGCATTTGTAAAAGCACTTGTAAAGTCATAGGGAAAACAGGTTTATCTTGGCACAAGTTATCTTTTTTTTCATCTGGTTCATTCCTTTTGTACTCAAATCTGAATGGGACTGTTACGACTCAAAGCGTTCCACAAAACTTTAAGGTAGAGAAGATTAAATAGAATAGGCAACAGTTAAAAAAACCCCAACACCAGAAAAACCCAGCTGAACAACCAAAACCCAGAGCATTTTTCTCTTTTCCTGCCTCTACTTCACACGATTTTATAGTATAAAAGTGCTCTTTAAGTTTAATTACAGACAATGCTGTATATATCTACTGCAAGACAGCAGACAGTATAAAAGGTAGTATAGTATAAAAGGTAGCATGAATTTTAAGACTATGTTTTATAGCCTTACCAGGTACCAGCTAGGCCTACTGTCTCTAGCATCTTAGGAAAGCAAAGGGACACTTCATCTGACCTCATACCTATGCAATAAAGCTATCTCTAAGTGGTACCTGTGCATTCTATATGCTATGACCATCAAAATTAAATTTTATTTTCTTTATTGTTTTGATGGGAGCCCTGAAACACTGTCAAACATTTTCTAAACATGATAAAGATGCTAGGTTTTGAAAGAAAGCAAGCACATCAAAGGCCCCATATGAAAATGTCATGTTTCTGCTGGGGTTATCCTGACACAGTGGGAATTTCTCAGTGTTACTATGCATTAGCAGATCAACAATATGACATAAACACAGATGGAGAACAGGCTTACACATGTCTGACAGTGCCTTAAAAATACACACCTTTTATAACATCAGAGCACAGTATCTTGCACATAAGCAGCCTGCTAGTATAGTACATAGCAAACACATTATTCAATGCATTTTTTATATCCAAGGCTTTTTAGCAGGAATTACAATGTACCATTTCGTATGTGACACACTGCCATTGTGGGACTCTCGGGGAAAGTGAAGGTGTGTGCAAGAGAGAGCACCAAGAGCTGCATTCAGTTTGGGACACCGTACAAGTTATTTTCTGAAAGCAGTCTAAATACATTGTGAATATACACACAACAGCTCGTCCAGCCCAGCTGTACTGGTGGCACTGAGAAAAAAAATCTTACTTGGCCAAAGTACTTTTTTAGATGTCTAACAGGGATGCTTCAATTTCACACTGTGTAACAGATGTGATTTTCCCTTGATATTAGAAAAAACCATTGACTGAAGGTTTTGTTGCTTGGTCTAGATAAAATATTTGAAAACATTAGGGCATCTTACAGGAACACAGTAATGGAATACTACCGAATTTTTCCATTACAGGATTTACGCAATAAACTGGACAATTAATCACCAGATGCCATTCAAATATAGCTCCCTCATACTGGAAAGGGGGTATTTCCTGAAAATTTTGTGCTTGGTTAGAACTTGGGATACAAGTAGACTTGTAGTACCAGTCTATATAAATGCATTGCACAATTGGTATTCCATTGCACAATTTGGAAGGAAAGCTTTTGCCACAGTCTTACTGCATCATTAGCATGGGAGTCCATCAGTAATAATGAAGCTGGATGATGAACAAATCATTAAAATCTAAATTAGATGGCATTTGGAGCAACTGCAGGGTTAGAAGCACCATCAACAGAAATAAAGCTAACAAACAAGCTCCTGAACAGTTAATGATCACAGATGACAGTGTCTTCAACAGCATTTCCCGTCTTTTCCATCCTCTAGGCAAAGTGGCATTAACAGCATGGCGACCAAACATTTTCCTAAACTACATTTTATCTCTGGTACTTACATTTCCCATAAAACTTCTATCAAGTATGGGTGAAATAATCTCTACTGGATGCACTACTTAAGTCTGTGAAGCATTCTGTGACTCATCTGGTGGACTTCTGATTAAAATTCTATTATGACATGTAGGTGACCTCATCAGTTGGAAGAGATCTTGACAAATCACAGCTTTCAAAATTTTCTCACATTTGCATATATAAAAATACCTGTGAGTTTCTAAATAAGCATTTCAGGCATAAATGTAGACACAACAGTAAATTACAGGTATGTGAGATGAGCATTCTTTTCAGCCATGCTGAGAGACAGATGAAAAATTTATCTCAGATATAAAGTTTTATAAAATATGCTAACAACACAGCATTCGTATAATGCACATTATAAAGACTCTACAGACGTTTATATCATGTTTGGTTTTGGTTTTTCTTTTTTAATCCCAGTATCTTCTCAGTGGAAACAGTGATTATACATAGAACCAAACTGACATCAAACCAAATTTAGTGATCTCTATATATCCACAAGATGGTGTAATTTATCCTTATCTGAGATGGTGGTTTAAAACACGGTCCAAGTTTGGAAAAAAACACTGATACAAAAGAGAAAAATCAGTTCACTTTGTTGGACGGATATATGAGGCTTATATTAAAAATATCATCTGAAATGGAGTTCAGAGTGGGGCTTATAATTACTGCTTGCTTTCTTGAAGTGCATTATGAAAAAGAGACCACTGCTCTAAATGTTTCTAGTACAATTTTTTAAAAGCTTTTGCATCTATTCAGCTAAGGAGAAGTCTACCAATGATTACTTCCTCCTTCAGTGTGGACAAAACCACCCACATTGACTTCAACCTGAACAAATCACAGTTTGAAGAAAGAATTGCAGCGACCGATGAGTAGCAAAAAGTAATGTACTCTGTAGTGTGCCCTACCTAGTGTAGGATTCAAGACTACAATGAGACGACTCTTGCTATATGTTTACATTAGGTAATTACACTAATCTATGAAATGCCCCTTTCACATTTTCTTGTCCTCTCAAGCTTAACCAGAAACTTGGTTCTGCACTCAGCTGCTAAACTTTCTTCAACATCATCTCCTTAGAAAGTAAGCAATAGTCTGAATTTACAGAACTGCACGGAGGGAGCTCCAGATTTTTAAGCAGTTTTCTCTATTTG
Source organism: Gymnorhina tibicen (assembly GCA_013399875.1). NCBI lineage: Eukaryota > Metazoa > Chordata > Aves > Passeriformes > Artamidae > Gymnorhina > Gymnorhina tibicen. The sequence goes on from VXAZ01005765.1 coordinate 1,407,638, forward strand.
TCTCTTTAAAAATAGCTAAGTCAGGGTGCTCTTCAAGGAGAGAATTGGTAGAAACGCAGGTCTCAATTTGCCTCTAAAATGATGGTGTTCTACTATATAACCCAGAAATTAGATTATTGGCCTGGTCTTAGAAGCTCAGCTCCACCAAACTGTCTTGAGATTTCACTATTCAGTATTCCTTGGAAAACTGAAAAGTAGTAAAGACGATGGGGAATGGAAGGACAAGCTATACTGATGAAGTTTCCTAAGGTTCCCTAAACTTGGCAATGAAAAAAATCACTCCAAATTCAGGACAAGCAAATAGAGTTAAGAACATGTATTTATAGCATTTCTGAGTGGGTTTTTTTGTTTGGTTTTTTTTCCCAGGTGAAAAAAAATCACTGTCCTTCAGAATTTCAGTAAGACAGAAGGAGGCAATAGTGGAATTCTACATATTTATTCTTTCAGGATGCTGGAAGAAGCAGACAAAAATTTGCAAGGAATACATTTGGTTCTTTAGCTAATAACTGGGACTTTTGAAAGATTCTGATTGCTATAAATCCTTACAAAATAGAGACCATGTCAGTACTCTTTATTAAATTATTATGTCTACTCCAAAAATTGCCTCAAACTCAGTCAGTAATAACAGAGCCTTCCCATCTCCAATTGTGCTGAAATAATTACAGAGTCTGTATTTTGCAGAGGAGCTACTTAGCCAACCTCCAGTAACTTGGGTCATATGTTACACTGTGCACACCTATCACACCACCAATTTTAATGTTGTTTCCCACATTTTTTTAATGAACTGTTACTTTTTTTAACGTGTACATAACTTTGCCAGTTCATAACAATACATTACCAAAATCCTCTCTTCTTCATTCCTTACTCAACTGCTTTTAACAATTCATTTCTTTCATTACAATATTCTTATTCTCGAAAATGAAGACTCTAAGCAAGCTGGCTAAAAATGAAGTAATGCAAATTTCAAATTCTCCCCTATGAATACGGCAGTGGGTGATAAAAGAGCTCAATAATTGTGACACCAGAAATATAATTTACTTTAACTCTGTGACAGAGAAGAACTGGAATCTTATGCCAAGGTTCCTGATTCTTTATGACTTCTTCTGGGTTACCTGAACTGACACCACTGATGCCACAACTGGGACAAGGATAAAACAAAAAAAAAAGCCACCATTTAACTGCAGGCACTTATCCAGGATAGCCAAAGTCAGGACGATTTATATCCTGAACAGAATCAATAGATTTTGGAGCTTTCTCCATTGACTACAAAGACAGTTTGGAACAGGTAACTTCTTCACTTGGGTGTACTGGTTACATGTATAAAGCTAAGTGGGCTGAAACCCAGCAAATCACTCTGGCTGACTCCACAGTGACAACCTAAGAAAAGGTATACATAAAACTTGATAAAGATGACTACTTCCAGTGATTACTGAAGCAAATGCAACTGGTTTACAGAGACCTTTTTGTCTCAAAAGAAACACAACAAAAAGTACTCCAAAGAACAAAAACCCACAGATGATCTCACTTCTTACCAAGCAGGACAAAACATTCTTGGCACTAAGGACTGTTAAGGAAATGAAAACTTTACAAACAATATGTATGTACTGTAGGAAATTGCTAATGTTGCCCTATGGCAGATGAGGAGGGAAAGGACGGAGAGGTCCTACAGAAATATTCTCATTACAGTGAAGTTTTAATTATCGAGAAGTTTGCAAATCCTTCCCCTGTAACAGAGAAGAAGCAAAACTGAAGTCTGAACTAAAAAGACTTAAAAATCCAGTCACACAAAATTCTTAGTAGTATCTTATCATTAGTATACAACACCTTTTAAACTTACCTCGATAAAGCCCAAAAAACCCTTCATAACGCAGCACTTTCTTGAAGCAATCAAAGCTGTTTTTATACATAAGTTCTCCCACAAAAGAGCCTGTAGAACGCTGGTTTTGCATGCGAGTTTTTACTAAATCAATTGGGTAGACTGCAGTGGCTCCAACAGCTGCAAATAAAATTCAAAATAGAAGAAAACATGATTTTGCATTTGCACTGTTTGACTGCAAATGTCATCTTTCACATTTTCACCTAACATATCAGTTATAACTTTTTCTTCATGATATATTCTGGATACATTAAACTACCTCCCACAGTTTTAACCAAATGCACTTTCCAGTGCTATCTCATTATTAATTTGATTTTCCTGAAATTTGTTTGGGGACAAATCAGACAGCAACACCACATGGAAACTCCAACAGCTCATAAATTCCAAAATTCTTGTAGACCAGATGATCCTTTCCCCTTCAATCTTACAGTCATCCCATCCCTTAGACACAGCTCCAAGGGAAAGTCTGAGAAGCCTTCCATACTTAAATGAGAGGCAGAAGGGGAAGAAGGGCAAAAGAAAAGAAGAAAAAACCCAAACAGTGAAGATTAATATTGTTTTGCTCAGCCATGACTAACCTCCAGCAACGGAACCAAGGGCAAACCTGTACGCTGATTCTGCAATCTGGATGAGAACAGGTCGAGACACATCGCCTGAAGCTTTCTGTCAAGGCAGGATTTAAAACAAAAGGAAAGACAAGAAAAATAATCAGAACATCTCATTTCCCGAGAGAACATTTCATGATCAGACAGATATAAGTATATGGATACCTGGAAAAAATCCCACAATACACTAGAGATTTTGTTCTCAATTATTATTTCTTTTCCACTGATTTCTAAGTGTCATATAAGGCAGCCTCTTCAGACTGGAATAGCAAAGAAAATAGACTGATACTACAACAAAATTATACAACACTAAAATCAATGGTCTAAATGTGGTCTAAATGAGGGCTTACATATTGCCTCTTAAGTTGTTAATTTTCTACAGCTAAAAGCAACTCCAGCTTGGAATTTCTTTCTACTGTGGCCAAAACCAGGTACACCTATGACTTCCCAGGCTACCAAAACAAGTATGCAAGAATTGTTCACACATATTAGGTAAAGGAAAATAAGTTTCCATAAAGCATGCCCACAATTTCATTTTTCTCACAGAGTCTGTAAGTGATAGATTCAACCCAATGAAAAATAAATTTCAGAAGTGCTCCAGATTTAAAATTTCTATCTAATGAAAGAAAGTAATAAAGAAAACAAAAGTTCTGTAGGGGCATTAAGTCTTCCATACTTACTACCACTTTTTGCAGTTATGTTCTTTTTAGGATACTACAAGTAAAGGAACAAAATAAAAATACAGATAGATTTTCCTGTGTTTACATTTTAGTTTATTCCCATACAAGTGGAGTAGACCAGAAAATAAACTGAAGATGTCGATGTAGCTGACAATCTTTTCAGTCTCAGCATCAGGCAGCTGACATTAAAAAGGAATTGGGTGGAAAAAAATGAAAAGGTAGAATACATCCACAGAAGAAATGGTAAGATTTAAGCAGGTTCATATGTCCTCGCCTCTTAGAACAATGTAAATCATGGTAGCAGAGACAGTGGCCCCAAAGCAAAAACTGAAGGAGTTGCTACTTTCATCACACATTTTTGGCTACCTTTTACTGCCACCTATTGTAACTTACATTACTTGATATTCAGCCAAATGCAAATACTTTTAACTCCTTTAGGAGTCTTCTAGGAATAGATGGTGAGCTTTTGGGAGCCAACTCATTTGAATTCATCCCAGCATCATCACCATTTAGTCACTGCTCAAACAAACAGCAAACCACCATCCCAGATCCTGTCTTGGAGCAGTGGTGGGGGTGTTCACATGTAGGGGAGGCAGAAGAAGAAAAAAGAGAAGCAAAAGAGATGCATGTGTACACACACACATACACAGAGGCCTGGCTTATGGCCTGGCAGTCCTAAAAATGTAGTCTGGATCAACTCATTGTGGTCAAACTGGCGTCTCCGCACAGACCCAGAGAAGGAAAAAAGAAAACCAACAAAAAACCCTTAGTCTCACAAGACACAAAGTTAAGACTGCCTTAAAATAGAGACAGAGGGAAACAGAAAGGTTAGTTTTAAATCTATCTGTATAGAAACTTGTGTCAATGAAAATACAAAATATGATAAAGTAATATGAAAACTAAAAGATCAACAGGTTTGACATTTAAAGAACACTCCTATTTCTTTTTGCCTCAAAACCAAAAAAAAGTCCATTTGTGGTTATACCATTGAAAGTAAATATCCTTTAGGTTTTGGACATGCAGAGAATATCAATTCTTTTACTGAAACTGTGATGTTAGTCTATATGTAAGCTCTCCTATTTTGATATTCAGCAGAGCATAAAGCAAAGCAGAGAACATGCATGTGTGTTCAGAACAAGGGCTGCCATTTCATAAGCTAGATGCTGAATCTTACCATCCATATTTGAAGCAGGAAGTATCTTTTCCTCATTAAAAAGAACACAGAGCAATGGAATCACAAAACGTAACACCTTAATTAGGTATACATCTAATATTTACTGAATGGCTGGATGACACTCCTATACATTTTATCTTTCCAAAGTAAATTACATTTGACCCATCAAAATGCAGCCCAAGAAGAAGGGGCATAGAGAAGAGATGGAGCGAACATGACACATGTTAAAAAATAAATGCTAACAAGATGTTACTCCTCACAGTTACTATTCTCACAGAACACAAGAGAAAAGCAACTCAGATGACAACACAGGAAGAGGTTGGCTGTCTATCTACCTGGCACTGGAAACAAATAATAGCATTGTACTGGCTTCTGTTCTTACCTGCCTCTGAGCCTCAGCCAGGTTGTAGGGCAATGTCCCTTCCTCCAGAGGAGCGATTCTTTCAATATCGGCTAACGTCATGCGCCTGAGGAAATTAATTCACATTAGTGTTTGCTTAGAGGTTGGTTTTCACACCACTAAAAGTTACCTGCACATGGCCACTACATTACACTCTCCTGCTCCCCAACACCACCTCCCACTCCTTCCAAGAAGTAGAGAAGAGGAAAGGAAAGAGAGGAGGATAGATAATTCTCCACTTACCCCCGTGGCTCATAAAGATCTGCTAACTGAAACAAGATGTCAACTTCCATGGGTGTAACCTGACCAAATTTCTGGGCTGCCAGAACAAACTCCTCTGAAACGGAATAAAAATACAGAAAAGAAAATGCAATCAAACCAGAAGAAATAATCCAGAGCACCCCTAAGTTCTCTATAATTTAGTATAAAATAGAAGATGCTCGGTGGGGGGGGTGAAAGGGGTGTAAGTCACCCAACATAGAAGTGTTCCTGTCACTACATAAATGTGTGCTTTAAATGGTCTGTCCTTCATGCAAGTAAGTACAACTCTCTGGTCTTAAAGCTTAGTGCTACCAGCAGGATTTAGGATATTTGACATACGGTATCAATCAGCTGCAGGTCAGAGGGAAAAATATAAAATAAAAGGAAACAAAGAAAAACCCCCAAAACAGCAGTCAAGAGATGTGGAACTTTTCATGCACAGTCCCAGTAGGCCACATTAATGAAACTCTGGTGTTGCACAGGGACTTCTCTATAAAAGTGGTTAGATATAGCAGATAACATCTTGTTCCAAGCTTGTAGATCAGCTTACCGTGCCGCCAATACAAGTTTATGGAATTCTTCAACTACCCTTGAAGGTCACTTTAATAGGCTGCCAATTTGGCAGGAGTCCTAGGAAGTTTTTTAAACTTTTAAATATCTTTACATACTTTCCTCACCCTGCCCCCACCACCAGTTTACTAGGACCTTTTTCTGATTGAAACAAAATGAAAAAGCTGGAGGGTGGACTCCGACAGGACTGTACAAAACTCAGTGGCAAACCAAGGAATGCTAACGAGGCAGGCTTCCCCCCCCAGTTGATTTAAAAGCATACAGATGAGGTCTTTCCCTCCATTCAAATGCCCAAGGAAACTTCCAGACTGCAAACATTTCTACCAACCCTTAGTGACTTCCACATCTTTTCTATTTCCAGCCAGAGTACTGTAGATCTTTCTAATGAGCTCCATGTTGTTAAGGAGAGAATTAAATCCATTAAAATAGGAAAAGCTGACCTGATGGGAAGTGGTACCTCCAGCAGCCTAGAGTACAGACAGTAACAGAAGAAAAGAGAAAGGAGATTGTTACAAGACTAAAAAAAACCCTTGAAATAAAAGTTTTCAAACAATGTTATTTTACAAGAGTGACAGTAGCACAGGCTTGCTTTTTAAAAAAACCTGCAAAATAAAGAACTTTAAACTATGAAAGATTCTTGTGTTACTGAAACTAATCATGACCAGAATATAAAACTTTCCCCACCCTACAAACCTAAACAAATACATATGCAGGATTATAACAACATAACCAGTAGCAATTTACAAAGTTCAAGTTTCAGTACTGCTTCAGTTGGAAATGTTTCATAAGTTGGCTTATTTCTAGTAATGAGGAAATCTACTTCTACATGTAAAGCATATTACTATATAGAAAATTTCAACAAAACCAAAATGTATTCTGAAAAAGGTCAACTGAAACCTTTAAATTCACAGGCATTTCAAGTCACGGAAAACCAGCAGTAAGCTCTCAGGCTTATATCAGGCAGTCAAACATAATGGGAACAATAAGGTTCGAACAGTTACTCATTTTCAAATGAGAACTGAGCCTAAACCTTTGTTTTAAAGTAGTGTTGGGTCTGCACACAGAAAAATTATTGGATCAATTCTCTATTCTATTATAAGATCAATGATCAATCAAATTTCTGAAAAAAAAAATGCATAAGCTTGCCAAAATTTAACTGACCTTGAGGGATAATCAAAAATCTTATCTGATGTTTTATGACAGAGCATATGACCCAGGAAGGCTGTTAACAAGACTGTGAGGGAACCATGGAAGAAAGTACTAGATCTCACTGTCAGTCCCTAAGTCTTCTGGCTATGCTTTTTGGTGCATGCATCTTTTAATATTCTGGTCAGAGTTTGGAGTTCTCATCACTTCACATGTCCCTCTGAAACTCTCCCTTGCAAGTCAAAGCAGAACAGATCTTTAAGCAGATCTTTAAACCTGAATATGGCCAAGTTTTGGATTACTTGGAAAGTGCTGCTACAAGTTCCCAAAATTAGAAACTGTGGTCAAAACCAAATGTACCTCTTTTCTTTCTTCAGTGAAACTGCAAAATTGCAATATTTAATTCAGTTTATGCACTCCAAACTGTGACAGAATATACAGTCAAGTGTAACAACTATCAGTCAATATACAGTGAACGTCCTTGGTTGATGTTCCAGTTCACACATTGTCCCAGTACTTGGAAATTACACTCAGGAGCTTAGAATTGACATTATGAACCAAGTTCTTTGAGGGTGATGTACTAAGTGGGATGTAATGGCATTCTGATATATTTGACACAGTCTACTATGATGGAATGGCTGGAAAAAGGCAAACCCTCCATCTGTAGGCCATACCTAAGGTCCATCTACATCCTTTGTCTTTTGTCTCTGGAGACCAAGAACATTGAGAATATATATTCTGCAATCATGGTTAATTTTCATATGTGTAGATAATAACTGCTAGACTTCAAAACATGCATCCACAAACTGGATTGGGTGTCATATAGTGGTCAAGGTACAGAAAAAAGAATACCACAGCTGTATCCCAAGTCTGCCATCTGGGATACCAGAACTACTCACAGCTACTAGACATTCTTCTACAAATGGTGTCAGCATGTGTGGCCGGATAGTGACCATAATGTCTCTGAAGTCCATAGCTGTGACTCTTCCAGACTGAGCATTGTCTCTCTGTACAAAAGCCTGTTTTGCATGTTCTAATTGTATCTCCTGCAAATAAATGGGGGAAAAAACCAGTTAGGTTCAAAATCATCACCTTAACGGTTAAATTTAGTGTAAGTAATGCAATCCTACAAGACCTCTCATTCCTAACAAAACACGACTACATGTAATCTAATTTTAAGCATCTACTGTATGTATATAGTATGTAAATTTCAGCCTTTTCTATCAGGAGCATATATGGTTTCTATCACTGATATCAATACCTAGGACAACATCATGATTTCTTTGCTGTCTGGACATCATGTCATGCAATTCATTTAACTGAGAAATGGAGAACACGTACCAACACACCAGTGCAAGTAATCTCCCACTCATGAACATTAAAGTGTTCCATGATGTGCATTATCCAGTTTATTGCATGTATCACAGCAGGTCAAAATACTTTCTGTAAAAGCACTCACTACTCCTTGAATGAGGACAATGAAATCATCAGAGATTTCCATGTAGACACCTACTAATCTGGAAAGGATTCCCTCAAAAAGCATCCTCATTTAAAACATAAAGTTATTTGTCTACAAAAGACGCCAGCAGTTTAATTTAGAACTCCTTGTATCATGACTGATTAAAGATCAGTTCTCAGTATTTCAGCAGTAGCAACAGGCATAAACATTATCTGATACAACCACCTGATAATCTCATTTTGTGATTCAAATGTACTACTGAGAGAAAAAAGGAGAAAAAAAGGTATATAATCTCTCAGAGCTATATCTTTTCCTACTGTGACCTTTACCATTTCTTCTTAAATTACTGTTAGACTACATTCTTTTTTTTATTTAAAAGGAACAATCCTGCACAGATAGTAACTAGTTATTGCATATTAATTTTTGTTCAGTTCTACAGGTTTGTAAAAAAAAGAAATACTTCTGGTGATATAGTTAGACTTCCCAACCTGTATTTTTTTAGCTGAACGAAGAAACATGAATGATTGCCGTGTCCTCCCTTTAAATTTCAGGGATTATAAAACTTCTTCACTGGAAATACAGGGCTTATTCTGAATACATATTCATAATCAATTATTCAGAAAATGGAATCAGAGCAAAACTATGTCAGCAATACTAAGCAAGTCTTGAAGTGGATCGTAACACTATCCAACTATTTCCATTATATTTGCAAATATGTGCCTTAAAATACATATTAATCCAAGACTCAAGCTAGTCAAGAGTCACCATCATGATGTATTCTCAGTAAATACGATCTCCTATAAGCTCATATTTGTCTCACATCAGCATTCAAGGAACTAAAGAGTGAAGGACGAAGGGCAAATTCAGATGGAGTAGGATCAGACCTGCCAGAGGCCTGCAGATGCCATCCCTCCCTCCTTCTAGTCACTCAGTTCACGCTGCCACTCAAACCATGCTTGTCATTTTATTTCAGCCTTCTGACTTTTCTAATTTTGGTCCTAATTTCTAATTACAACACTGTACCCTGACCTGAAAGGTAGGATGAAAACCTCCTAATATATTAGGCAGAGGGAGGAAAGGGGTGGGGGAAAAAGACTGGTCAATGTTTCACTCCCAGAATTAATCTGAAATTTCTTCTTTTGATGGGAAATGCTTGTGGAGGTTATAATTTGAAGTGGTACAATTTCAGTTCAGCCACATTTTCTTTACATTACAGACCCCCATGTTGAGGTGTTACAATTCAGCAATAATACTCGCTCTGGCTGGATGCAGCCATGCAAGTTCTTACTTCACTCCAACGGAGACTATAATTTCAACAGAAATTTGGAAGGAAGCAATTTTGGAAGGTTTATGGTGAGATGAGCACAAAAACACAAAAAGACTTCGTCAGCTTGAGGCAGGCAACTACTTGGGAGGCAGAGAGCTCTGCAGAGGAGTTTGGTATAATAACGCTTGTATCCTAAATACTCATCACTTAGCAGGCAGAAACATATGAACAAATGGATAAAAATGTTTGTCACTAAATGGAAGCACCACCAGAGAAAAAATAAATTGTATTTAGCAGAAGGATTACATGGGAAACCGTGAATATTGCTTTCTTCTCCTTCCCTCGCTCAATTTGTTTGAACCACTGAAACTGCTGGCAGTGTTTTGTTGGCAGAATCCAGCACTAAAATGCAGTAAAAAAACCTGGACACCACTTGCAGAAGTTCAACCTGTTCCCATCTGTGTACACCCACCAGTGAGTCTGGAGGTATTACACCACTGGTGGGACCTTGGCTGACAGTGATGTCTTAAGCCACAGAACAAAGCAGGGCTTGTGCTCCAAAGAGGTGCATCAAGTGCACGTTTCTTGTCATCACCCAGCTAACTGCAAAAAGGCTGCTAGTACTACAGTTGAGAACAAGCCAAAACACCCTATCCTCTCCTTACTAACATGACTCTTTCCAATTTTCTTGGTAAACTGGAACCCACTAGAGAGAATTATCCCACTTGGTTAAACACATTGTCAAAGTCTTGGCGCTGCCATTTACCCATCTTCTTGTCAGACAGAAAAGAGCCATTTAGCTGTAGACAGACAGCAAGACAAAACTGTGAATGGGATGATGCCAGTCTTCTGAAACTCCCTATTCATACCTCCTCCTTAGTTCAGAAACTAAGTTCCAGTTCAAAATGGTTTACGCACACTGCACATAGAGAAGACTGACCTCAGAAAGGTAGAGACTCTTTAGGCTACGGTTATTTTGAGTAGTGCTACACATTTTCCAGTTACATCAAGAAGAAAGAAGCACAGGGATCTTCAGCCACATGGCATTCCCAAACCATGACCATGGATGACATGGCACACAAGAACACGCAGACAATCACATGGTAACAAACAGTCTCAAATCTAAATTTCAGACAGACCTATAAAGTCTGTTACAAACAAACCAGACATACGTCACTTTTCTAATCACTGCACAATGCATATCAATGCAATAAACTCCTTAAAGTGTTTACCTCAAAAGAAAGGCTATCCATTCCCTCAGCCTCCATGCCTGAGAGCTGAGACAACTCACAGCATAACTAACTGTGTTTCAAAATGAGTTTCAAAATTACTACTAGCAATTTATCAGGAAATTCGTTATGAGATGTTTGTAACATCACCTTTGTTGTGTATATGCAGCTAATATAAAAAATATCACCTTAAAAATGAACTGAAAAACAGTAAAGCAAAGCTGTAGTCTTCAGAGATGCTGACTTGCAATGATTTTGTTGTTTCACCTATTTCGGTCCTGTATTGTTTACCTAGACAGACTAAGGTTTAAAGAAATACAATCCTCATTACTTTGCAATACAAATTACACATCCTAAAGAACCTTCTCCAGCTAGACTTTCTGTAAACTTAGATATACATAGAAAACAAGCATCTTCCATCTGATCCTGGAAGTCCAGAATTCCCTCAGGTAGCGTAAGACTTCGTGAAAAATTAATTTTTACATCATGGCAGGCATGCTGGCACCAGAATTCTAATCAAATTATTTCCTATCTAGAGATTTTACCTCAGCTTTCACTTACAGGTCATTAAAAGCTTCCTTCCACTTAGATAGAAATTTATGTTTGCATTCCATCCCAATGGATCTACAAGTCATCAGATACAACACAATCTTTGCCACTGGAGTAGATCCCAAGGTTCAATTATAGAGACTACTACTTCATCAACTAATATGCTGGGCATAAGTAAATTCCCAGAAAATGCAGAAAGGGATTTACCAGGCCCACATATGTTAAAATTCATTGTGTGGAATAGATTTTACATGCTGAGAAAGGGCAGACTTGCCTTCTTCATAAGGCAGACTTGCCACTTAAGTGATGATGGAACATGACCCTATGCAAACAGATAGAGATATGATGGGTACATAGGATAGGTAGATGAGCTAATTTTAAGCCAGCAAATGAGCAGGATAAAACAACACATCTTGAGCTCTAGGCTGATGCAAATAGATTGTCAACTGTATTAGAGCCAAGGAGTTTGGAGGCTATACTTTCAGGCATCTCTGTTACTGCAGACAGAAGAAGTGCTGGCAGGATATAAATATTCACAATCCCATATAAACACTTCTTATTTAAAGCCACAAGAGATCTATCTTGTGCATGGATAAAATATACTAATGTTATTTTCCAAATACCTTGAGCTTTGCCAGAAGTGATGATTAGTCCAAATCTGCAACAGATACTGATCATGGAAACAAGTTTATGTGTCATAATAGGACCCAATGTAAAGGAATTTGAATCTAGCTAGATTATTCCATTAAAAGTTGCAAATTGCATTGTACTTACAAAGCAGTACCTGAAGCGCCTTACAGAACCATCTGGTCCATGTTAAGTGCAGTGTAAAGTGCATTCACACATCAGGAATGCAGAAAGGTAATTTGGTATCCACTGTGGTCTCCTGCTGTCTAAGGTCCAAGGTCTAGACATCAGACCAAGAAGACTGACTCATGCACAGGCAGAATGTCAGAAGGAAAGGCTGAGTACCAAAGGTTACAGAGCTTAAAGGAAGATTTCCATTCCTGTGAACAGTAACTCTCCACTTTGTGCCGAGACCCATTTCTGTGCCCAAACGTCAGCATCTGTAATACAATGCTGCAAGGCAAGAATCAGCAGGGAAACTTATGTGATTCAAAGATTTACAGTTCTAGAAACTGGGTAAACAGATATACCCAATTACTGTGACTGACTGAGCATCCTAATAGACTCTACTGATAGCTTCAGCAGTCTTAGGACAATTAATTTATTTGAAAATCCTTGCTGCCTGCACCAATGCTGAGAGCATCTTTATTAGCAGCATTAGAACTTTTCCTCAGTGCATCTCACCTCTCCAGAGACATCCAGAACTGTCATCCTTATTCTCCTGGTTTATGCTCTTCCACCTGTGTTTCTGACCTATATGGATCATCACCAGAAGCCTGACTGGTTCATGAGGACCACTGACATCTTCCAACACAACCAATTATCCCCACAGTATCATCTCATCCAAGAAAAGTCCTTTCAGATAAGTAAAGAGGAACATCCCTCCACATATGAGAATTAGCCCAGTAGTTAGGACTAATCTCCAAAATTAGAAAACTCCTGTTTCAGTGCTTGCTTTTCCTAATTCAAGTTAAAACCACAAAAGAACCCAAAGAAAGAACTCAGATATTCCAAATACCCAGCCTTAAGATTACAAGCTCTTTTAGGTCTGTGACTCTAACCTCTCTTAACCTCTCTCAAACCCTTACACACACACCTTTTTTTTTTCAATGGTGAAAAGTGTCCTGTTTTCATTCTGAGTTTTTCTGCAGGTTTTCCTCAGATCTCTAAGCAAACAAATGAGGCAAACAGGACTGGTAGTTTGTTAAAACTGTGACTTTAAACCACCAAAATCAGGATACATATCCGAGGCTTATTCTGTAGTTGGAAGCAGATACCAGAACACTTTGCCAGAGGCATTTTTTCCCAATAAAGTAGCACATTTGCTTTTTCATTCAAAGGAGGTTCTGATTCCTATTTCTGTCACAAAACTGGTTTATGTCTTAGCTACTTAGGAGTTACAATAGTCAATACAAAGCCTAAGGGAATACAACTTAATCATGTGATACCTGACGTCCTCTTCATACAAAGTTAATTAGGCTCTGTTCTACAAAGTCAATTTGAAACATTTGTCTCAATAGCATTATCTTAATTATTCCTCATCAAAATGATACCACCTCCTACTGTGAACTAACATACTTGTGTAAACAAGAAAAAAAGAAACCTTGCAGTCTTGAAGCAGGTTCCCATTTTAAAACTCTCTAGTGTAAATACTAATACAGGCAGTAAGTATTCAGGAGGAATACAAATAAGAAACTCACATGTTTCAACTCTTTTCCTACTGAAGACTGTTTTAACAGTACTGCTGAAATACATATAATCAGTTTATTTTTTTATTAGCATAATATTTTACTTCCTGTAACAAAGTACCTGAAAGTATGAATAGCCAAGAATTCCTTGCAAAATTGTGTTTTATTCTTTATATACACTACAAGCAAATCTTCCCTAAAATAATCCTAATTCAAAAAAGATCAAAAGTAAAGTGTGTGGAAATGGCTCTTAACAAGTATTATTGGATATCAGCTCTGAATTAAATATATGTTTGGTAAACATGCTGCTTACAGGCAAAAGTACTTCTTAATACGAGCCTGGCAAGTTGAGTCCAAAATGTTCAGTACTGTCATTTAACATTCTTTGACTTGTAGATTTAACAATACAGGAGATTTTCAGACATCGAAGTCTAGGTTTTGAATTTCACGTCTATGCCTACACAACAGCATAGAAATAATCACCTTCTGCATACAGGTACAAAAACAAAGGAAAAGGGAAAAAAACCCCAGCTAGCCTTAATCAGCAGTTTTACCAATAGCATATCCTATTTATCAACATACTACACAAGTCCAGCACTTTAACTGTAAAAGCCTACACTTGGTATATATCTCAGCTTTGCTACCAGCATGGTATTTGGCAAGTTTGCAAACACTTTCATTCTTGAACCCTTCTTATCACTCTTGACAAACCATACTGTACTAGACCCACCAGTAAAAACTGAGTGAACTCCGCATATGTTAGGTGTCTTTTTCTATCCTTTCCAAAATGCAGCTGTACGAACTCTGAATTCCAGTTAAAAGGAATGTGCTGATGAATCGTGGTCTGGCCAAAAACTTGTTTAGCATCCTCTGGGAAGAAAAGAAAAATGTTCATTTAGTAATAAAATAAAATAACAATACAGACAAATATATAAACAAATATGATGTTTTGTAACAGGAAAGCAAAACTGTTCATATAAATTAGTAACGTATTGTAAAGCAAACCTAATGTTTTTGTTTACCCAAATCATCATCCTCACAAATAGTTTCTGAATAATATTTTTATTTGTTAAGTTTTATACCCACAGCATTTAATTAAAAGAAACTGAGGTATTTCAAGTTTCAAATTCAAACAAGGAAAGATTAAAATTAAAAGACAATTTATAAAAAGATGACTAAAGCTAAGTGATTTTCAGCATAATCTTTTCAAGCTGCTAACAATGAAGGGTTTGTGTCACTATAATTCAGGCTTTTGAATTTTTCCCAGAGTTCTCCACATTCAAACAAATCAACTACAAAAATACCATTATTTCAAGATCCACTTTTCTGGAGTTACTGACGGAGCAGTGACAAACAGGACAGGGGATGTGGGGAGACACTGCAGGCAGGAACAAAAACTTATCACCAGCACTATGCAGACTTTAAGCCTAAATCTCTTCTACAAGGAGGGGGCAGCATGACAAGTATGATCACACCTAAATACAAGCTTCATAGTTAGTAGTCACAACTGGGCAAGTTTACTACACCCTTGGCAGACTGGTAATACACGGCAGTTTCCATGAAGAAGCAACTATTTGATACACACCAAATCGTACAGTAGTAAGGGCCATACGTTTCTGCAACTAGGCTGCATATACTGTAACTAATGAAAACAGCAACGAGATCTGAGCAAGTACTCGTCTCAAAGGACAGTGCCGACTTCAATGTGATAGTTTTGTCTCAGCCAAAAAAACAGGGCAAAGATATCCTCTGAAGACAAGCTGAAGGCCAGAGGTCCCCAGCTGCTATATGCCTTCCTAATTGCTGTATGACTCCTCCAGCAACTCAAGCCAAGAGCCAGTTCTTGTCTCCTGTGAGTTCCTGTGAGCATGGAGAGATGGTTCCCAGGAGTCACTCCCTACCCACAGGCTAGGCCAGGAGCTGGTCTGCTCCTTTCATGCTTTGTGGAAGAAAGACCAGGAGTCCAAACCACGAGCTCCTGTCTGTCTCTGCGAGCAGCAGAGCTGTAAGCCAGTTCCCAAGCATGGCTGGTGCCTGGGGCTGAGGAAATCAGCACAGCTTAGTGCGTGCCTGTGTTCAGAACAAGCTGGGAGCCACCTCACTGGAGCCAGCCTCTGCCTGCCAGGCAGGACTGGGAGCCACCTTCCAGCTCATTCCAGTGCCACAAGCAAAGGTGGGAGCTGACTCCTTGGGGCGATGAGGTCGCGTCTCCCGTGGACGTTGAGTTCTGGCTTCTGGTTCAGTCCCTGCCAGGCAGGCACAGCAGCTCTGTTGACTCAGGGAAATCCAACCAGGGTGGAATCACCATTTTTAGGCAAGGAAGCAGGAAAAAGTGAGAGTGAAGTGGCACAGCTGAGAGCCAGAAAGATATCAGGAAGAGCCCAAGTAAATGAAGAATAAAGACACAGAAAAATACGGTCACAAGGAGATGAAAGGGGCAGGTGTCTGCTGCACTGACCCAAAAGCCCTGCAGATGGTATTACCCACAAGAATAGCTTGTTCTAAAGCAAGAAAGCTTCACAGAGAGAGCAGAAACGAAATGGCAGACCTCTTCCCATCTCACAACCCAGTCAGTAGTTTCAGCTTTAAAAACACAGCACCCACTGATCCCAGGGAGTCAGTGGTGAATGAGCAAGTTGGATTTAACTTACAAACACAAAGACTAACCCCAGTTAACCTCAAATTCATAAAATTCATAAAATTCATAACTCCAAGTCCTAATGTCCTATGAGAATTTTCTCCAAGCAAAGTCAATGCCCCCAGGACAGCCCCATTGTTCATTCGTGTCTTAAGCTCCATCACAGCCAGCTTGGATCTTGTCTGCCAACATTCTCCAGGAGCAAAATTCTGCTCCTGGAGAGCAGAATGGGAGGGAAAGTCTTCAGGGTGAGCTCCTATCCCTCTACTTGAAGTCTTTCATTTAGGGTGCTTCCTACTGACACAGCTCAAGGCACCTTGCCACATGTCACTGGAGATCACATTAGTAAAGCTTCTGCTTTCTGCCAGACTTTCTTCAAAGAAGGCAACCAGCCTGAAAAACACAGGCTGTCTTGCCTGCATATAAAAAGAAACAAAGATTGTCTCTTTCTGGCAGTGACCTGCTTTTTCAGAGAAATAAAGACATTCCCAGAACACCTGTCAGCTATCTCTTGCACAGAAATCAGATGTTCATCTGTTTCCTCTTTCCCTCTCATCCCACCTCCAGAACTTCCCCAGAGCAAGCCACTGATACTGTGTGGATGAGATTAGGAACAAATCATCATTTACCAAAAGCTATGTTTGGTTGGACTCCAGACTTGCCTTTGTCAGAGAAAAAAAGGTGCATTCTTACCTGATGCAAGGTAAGAGATAGCAGAAACTTAGCTAGTATAAAAGGAGTCTCAAATTTGTTTTGATGGGGCAAGGCTCCACACAGTTCTTACTTCAACTTGTTAACATATGAAAGCTGCAGAGTCTCCTCTAAATATGCCACTGTAATTAATTTTAATTCATTATCATATATTAGCCACCTTGAAGGAACAATGTATCCTGCTCCCCCAGCTCTGTGTCCTGTAAATCCTCCTTGGCTGGAGCCCAAAATAAAAATTTCATCTCAAGGAAATGAAACATACCATCATAGAATAGTTTGGGTTGAAAGAGACCTTAATGATCATCCAGCTTCAATCATCCTGCCATGGGCAGGGACACCCTTCACTAGACCATGTTCCTCAAAGCCTCCAGGGATGGGGCATCCACAGCTTCTCTGGGCAACCTGTTACTGTCTCGCCACCATCATAGTAAAGAATTTCTTCCATATATGTAACCTAAACCTACTCTCTTTCAGTTTAAAACCATTCCCCCTTGTCCTATCTTGTAGGCTCCTTTCAGGTACTGGAAGGCTGCAATTAGGTCACCCCAAAGCCTTCTCTTCAGGACGAACAATCCCAATTCTCTCCACTTTTCGTCAGAGGAGAGGTGCTCCAACCCTTTAATCATCTTGGTTTTCCGCCTCTGGACTCACTCCAACAGGTCCATGTCCTTCCTGTGCTGGGGGTCCCTGAGCTGGATGCAGCACTGCAGGTGGGGTCTTTCTCACCAGAGCAGAGCAGAGGGGCAGAATCCTTTCCCTTGCTCTGCTGCCCAAGCTGCTTTTGGTGCAGCCCAGGACGTGTTTGGCTTTCTGGGCTGCAAGTGCACATTACCAAGACATGTCCAAATGTCAAGAAGTGAAAAGAATGGTAACTTCAGACTAAATACAACATTTAATTATTGGCATTATAAAAGGCAAAGGAACGCACAGCAATGAAACTGAAAACCTCATCAAGCCAATTAGGAATATAATAAAGTCTCTATCCAGGCCATTTGCATTCCCTTGTCTGTTTTAGAGATTAAAGGCCACAAACATACCTCAGAAGTTCATGTAAGTACAAATACCACTCTAAACAGCTCAAGCTAAAGACGTGCACTTAATTTTTGCTATGACTTGGAAAACACAGAGTACCACATTAGTGTAGATACAGTAAGAGAACCCACACAACTCGATCTTTTCACAATCATCCTGTATATTGATGTCAATATGCCTTGGCAACTACTACCAGATGCTTTTCTAACAGAATGCATGTTGGATTATGCAGTGCAGGCAGCTGACTGGAAGACTGCCTACTGTGCTTCTACTGATTCTTTGATGGCATGAGACGTGGTATCCTCTTTGCCACTGCCTTTTTTACACATACTCTGTACTTTCTTTTTGCAACTATGGTGCACAAACTCCTGTGCTCAGTGAACAGTCTTTTTCCTCTTCCCCTGCTAGGTCTCATCACCCATTTATCTACCATGTCACTGACTCAAGTCTCATCTGTAGTCAGATTGCCCAATTCATATATTAAAACCCATTCATACTACAAGAAAAATTTGAAGTGTTTTAACTTGTGATTTAACCATCAAAAGGTATCCAATTATGTACCAGAACTCACTCCAAGTTATTATTCAGTTCTAACAGTATCATCTTCTAATCATCTAAGTCCAGTACTAAAATAAAAAATGGACAATGAAAAAAATGTAGTTTTGCATTAAACCTGCAGTTGGAAGTTCCACAGCTATCCACAAGTCACTTAGCACAGCAAAACAGAGAAGGTGAGGTGTGCTTCAGTAGCCAGGAGTTATTATATCTGTTTAGACTTTTTTTTTTAAAGGAACCTGTTTCAGAGCTACAGAGTAATTTGTAATGGAAAGGACATCTGGATTTCATGGAGTCCAGCGACCAGCCAAAGAACGTCCAACCAGAACAGGTTGCTCAGGGCCATGGCCAGATGAGGTTCGAATACCTCCTCATGAATTTCTGACTCAGGACACCAGGGTAAGGGAATGTTGAAATCCCAGAGGGTCATAACCAGAGGCACAGGGTCTAGTTGGAGGCCTGTCACTAGTGGCATTCCCCAACGTTCAATACTGGACCTGGTATTATTTAACTTACTCATCAATGACCTGGACAAAGGGGCAGATGCCTCCTCAGTGAGTTCACCGAGGACACAAAGCTGGGAGCACTCAAATACCCTGAGTGCTGTGCAGCCCTTCAGAAGGACCTTGACAGGTTGGAGAGATGGGCAGAGAAGAAGAGCATGAAATTCAGCAAAAGCAAATGTGGGGTCTTGCACCCGGGGAGGAATAACCCTATGCACCAGCACAGGCTGGGACTGACTTGCTGAGATGCAGCTCTGAGAAGAAGGACCTGGGGGTCCTAGTGGACAACGAGCTGTCCATGAGCCAGCAGTGCCCCTGTGGCCAAAAATGCCAATGGTGTCCTGGGGTGCACTGGGAAGAGCACTGCCAGAGGGTCAAGGGAAGTGATCCTGACCTTCTATTCAGCCTCAGTGATGCCACACATGCAACACTGTGTCCAGTTCTGGGTTCCTCAGTTCAAGAAAGATATGGAGCTCCTGAAGCAGGTCCAGTGGAAGTCTACAAGGATGGTTAGGGGACTGGAGCATCTCTTTTAGGAGGAAAGGCTGAGGGAGCTGGGCCAGTTCAGCCTCCAGAAGAGATAAGGGGAGGGAACTCATTAATGTGTATAAAAACCTAAAGGGGGCGTGCCAAGAGAATGGACCAGACTCTTCTCAGTGGTACCAAGCAACAGCACAAAAGGCAATGAGCAGAAACTGATGCACAGGAAGTTCCACATGAATATAAGGAAGACCTTCTTTACTGTGTGGGTGTCTCAGCACTGAAGCAGATTGCCCAGAGAGGCTGTGGAGTCACTCTCACTGGAGATACTCAAAAACCATCTGGACACACTCCTGTGCCATGTGCTCTGGGATGAACCTGCTTGAGCAGGAAGGTTGGACCAGATGACCCACTGTGGTCCCTTGCGAACTGACCCAATCTGTGATTCTGTGAGTACCTCCAACAACACAGATTCCACAACCTCTCTGGGCAACTGTGCTTTGATCCTAAACAAGTATTTAATCAAAATATCTGATAAATGGAAGCTTTAAAATCCATTTCAAAGCACTGTTTAATTGCTTTAGTTTTAAAAAGGCAAAATGTTAATGCTTCAGTGTCAAGAGCCGTAACTGCACAAAATAAATCTAAAGCTAGAAAAGATACAACCATCTGTGTGTCTGCATTGTTTGAACCAGAGCTGTCAGAAAGCAAAACAAACAACAGGTTGAAGATTTAAAATATTCATTTTCAGAAATCCATGCTGTCACTTTTATCAATCTTTAAAAACATTTAACTTTGAAACTCAATTTTAAAATAAATTACAAGGTTCTAAAACAAATAATTGTTTGTCCCTCTCTAACTAAAAAATAGCTACCTTGCCATTTGTTTCTGATCACTGCATGAAACAGTTGTTTTATTTTCCCTCCAGATGAACTGCCTGCTGATTTACAGTCGGGGTTTTTGGTTCTTTAAGTTCTGGGGACCTTCTTCTCTGCAGTGTACTGATGTGTATGTTTAAATGCTTATTGTACAAACAAGCATGCTGCATTCACATTTTCATTCCTGTGATTCCATTCCATTTTCATTCTTATGACATTCCATTTCCTGTGATTAAGAAGTAAAAATAGAAATAAAGCATGCTTTGGAGTAACTACAGACACTCTTGACACAACAAGGACCACCAATATTCCCCAAGTGAAATATGGATTTATAAATTTTAGATTTTAAAAGCAAAAACTGGAAGTCATTATTCCACTGTATTTTACATCTAAGAAAAGTCACTTAACAGAACAAGCTACTAAAATCTTTACTGGGTATAGTCCATAAGTAGCTGACATATTAAATCTGGAATTCTTTCAAACTATTTATTTTGCAAGTATATTTTTCAAATTTATTTTGCAAATATATTTTTCACACGCTGTCATCATTAAGCCCAGTAAAGTTAACACAGTCTCAACACAGTCTCAAGAATTTCATGATCATCTACAAAAATCCACTGATCTTACAAAATAGTCACAATATTTTTGCAGAAAACCTGTCATCCTCAGCTCTACTTTATATGAAATCTATACATTTTATATATGTTATTCCTTTACACAAATTATTTGAACATAGTATAGAAAACCTGTACCAAAGCCCTGGGCCTTGAGAAACATGAGGTTACCCTGAGGATATCTGTAATAGCAACTTCTGCAAAGAACATGGACTACCTACCTCCTGCAAAGAAGAAAACAATTTTGTTTTGATGAGAGTAGCTGTTTCAATATCATGACTAGGAAACCCCAGCACCGTACCAACCACCTGACCTAAAGTTCAGAGGAGAGAATGATTTCCACAAGCTTTGGTCCTCATTGACTACTCGAAACAATTCCACATTTTCCATAAGCATCACGATCCTGAGTACAGCACCAGGTTCTGCAACTTCTTCCCCATGACCCATGCACAAGCATGAGGGATACGGGTCCAGGCATAGCACTGCAGGAAAAAGAGCTGGGAGAAGCCTCATCTCAGGTCTTAATCTCTCTTGATGAGGCTTGCTGTAGGGATGCCTGCACCTCAGTGACCCCAACCCCCTGACTTAAGTTCCCAGCCTTATCTTGGACCTGTCTCATCCCTATGGACATGTCTGGCTGACCCTGGTCACTGTCACCAGACCTGCTATTCTGTCCGTGCTCAGGTAGCATGGGACTGCACCCCTTGTCAGTGAGACCTGTGCCCAGGTCCCAGCCTCTTAGCACCCTCACTCACGTCAGGGCTGTCTGTCTGGTGGAGCAGCCAGCTCCTGCTCCTCCTGGACACAGGAAAATCACAGAATAGTAGAATATCCTGAGTTGGATGGGACTCACAACGATCACTGAAGTCCATCTCCCAGCCCTGCACAGAGCAACCCTGAGTCACACCATGTGCCTGAGAACATCGTTCAAATGCTTCGTGAACTCTGTCAGGCTTGGTGCTGTGACCACTTCCCGGGGGAGCCTGTTCCAGGGCCTAGCCACCCTCTGGGTGAAGAACCTTTTTCTATTATCTAACCTAAATATCTCCTGACACAGTTTCATGCCATTCCCTCAGGTCCTATGGTTCTCCAGCTCAGGGCACTGAGATCCCCTTAGCCCATCATCCATGTTGAAGACAACAGCAGAGAAAGTGTTAAACATCTCTGCCTTGTCTATGTCGCTGTTTGTGAGGTGACCATTCTCATCATGTAATGAGACAATGTTATTTCTGGACTGTGTGTTGTTATTAGTATATTTAAAAAATATTTTTTTTTGTCCCCCACATTTCAGGCCAGCTTCAACTCCAGTTGAGCCTGGGCCACATGAATTTTCTCTGTAGAATGGACTGGACATACACGTTCTTTATTTTTCTTAGCTCCAAAGTAGATCCTTGCTCTGCCAAGCCAGCCTTCTGCCAGGATTGCCTTATTTATGACATTTTGGAAGAACAGTAAACTTGTGTAAAAGCATATGTGTACAGAGACAGGTGCACATATATATAGATGTGTGTGTGCGTGTATATATATATATATATGTACATCAGAAATAATCAAGTAATAATTCTTTGGATTATCTTGTTTTACTGGAATTGTTGGGATTTACCCAAGGTTTGGATTGGCTTATTTTTGGGTTTTTTTGTTTTCTTGTGTTTTTATTTACTGTTGTGAACTTCAAATTCACAGCTAGTTAGAATTTATTTCCATCCTTGATAATGGTGACTTTCATTTTGAGAAAATGTATGTCAACATCACATCTGTTCACATAAGATGTGGAATGATAGGCAGTCCAAGTACTTGGCTGGGTTTTCCATTTATCCCCATTTATGTAGAAAAGGAACAACACTCTGGAAGTACAAGCACTACAATCACCTTCTTCATCTCCCCGCTGCTTTGCTAAGGAAATAGTTGAAATAGTTTTATAGTGGCCATGCAGTAAATTGATAACACGTTGGAATAGTTTGATTACTAAGGACAGCAAAGGAAAGGTACTCACCCCTCCAACTTCCCTCAACAAAGCATTAAGAGCAGGAAAGGCTGTACAGCCACCTTTTTCCAGAGGTTAGAAGCCCTGAAATAATAAACTACTGCTGTATTTTCACTTCCTCTTAATTCCTCACAAAACACGGACCACAACCTATTTTGCAATTGTGAATTAAAAAAAAAAAGAAATTAGGTTATTTCTTCCTTAAATTATTACAAAGAAAGTATCTGGTAGAACACTCCAAGTGAAGCTGGCAGAGTAGAAACGGAGCACATAATTTGAAGATAATGGGAGTGTATTACATGAATCATGAAGGGGTGGGGGGATGGTTTGAAAAAAGCAGCTCAGGTCAGTGCAATTTATTTGTGCTCTATCATGTGGTATTACTACCATTCTAAAAAAGATTCATTCAAAAGAGTGCAAAAACTTGCCTTAGGGCACCTGACCCATTTAGACGAGTATCAGTTTCACCTGCACCTGAAAAATGCAGCTGCACATATACACTTGCACATTAACACCTGAAAATCTCCAGAATTCACTTCTTTTGATAACTTTGTGTGTAAGTGGTAGTTTATTTTTTCATAGGGCTAGTTCCTCCAAATCCAGAGAAAATTCCCAAAGACAAAATTTAACTCAAAAAATAAAAAATGGACTAGCTCAACATAATTAAATGGGTTAAAATTACAAGTGTGGACTAGTGCTGAATTGTAATGAACAAGCAGGAGTTTTTGCTGCTTAACATAAGCCAGTGTTGGTTGTGTGTAACCAAAGCTGAATATCAAATTCAATGCCCCATGTGGGCAAATGAAATCATCATTTGGACTCCTTTCTGTTATCCCTATCACAGAGATATAAAAACACAGGACTTTCAGAATCCAGACTGAATCGACACCTTTTTTTTTTTTTATTAGTTAGTTTTATTTAGTTTTACACTGGCAGGGGCTAATTTCACTGTAGTTGTCCAACAGTAAAAAATTTACTTCAGAATTCACATCTTTGTTTCCTACAGCAATTTAAAATACCAACCAAAGTGATAAAAACAAACTCCTGGCTCAAAGAAATAATCCTGAACTTTACACTTTACTTTCCAGCATAGACTTGAGAGCTCTAAGTCTTTAACAGCTATTTTGCTCAGATAGATGATATAAAAAAAAAACACTTTCTTGCAAAGCATTAACATACATTTTCCCTCACTTAAATACTTCAATTTCAAATACACCACAAAATGTACTCCCACAACAGTACTGTATTAGGATAAAACTATTTTAGTTCAATTAAAATGTCTAACTATCTACCCTCAAACCTATCTAAACTGTAATTTTCACTTTGAGCACTTCCAACATGTTCTCTGTTTTGTTTTCTTTCATCAGCTTATCAAATCAGGTCCTGAATTCCAAATGTTAGGAAAAAATAGTCATTAACTGCTAGGTAACAGCAGATTTTCCAATTTAGAAAACTAAACTACACACACCACAAAAATATGTGTATTTTGCTATCTGAAATTTCATATTTAAATCTGTAATAACAAAACACTTTTCTGGCTCTTAGGACCTGCTGAAGTTTTTACTTCTAATCTGCAATTCTAGGCCAGTTTGAAAACAGGATGGGGAAAAATCTTAATAAAAAACAAGCTTAAAGTGATATACTGCTTCTGACACAGTTTAAAATATATTCTGGTGTGGAAGTTTTTGGTTCCTCCCCAAATGCTGCCTAGTAATCATGTTGGGCTTTTTTTTCCAACAGGATATACAGATGGCTAACCCTCATCTTACCAAAGAGTTACTCCGTTAACCGAAGAGTGACCTCATACGGTTGAAATGGACTCTCAACTTGGCATGTTCCCACCTTCTCCACACCTATTTTTTTTCTTTTTAAGTAGCATGAAGTAGCAGCAGAAAGCACAATATTTTTGCCATCTGAGCATGTAGTATTCTTGGACTATCCCACCAATTGGAAGTGCTCTCTGTTACCTCTATCTTTTAAAATTGGAGCCACTATAGTCAATTGTGCAAATCTACAGCTGGTCGTTCATAAAAAGAGGATTTTTAACCCACTGAACTGGAACATCTTCTGAGCAGTTCTTCAGATCTCTGACAAGATACCATACAACACATACATGCCAATCTGATATTCCCATGTATCTACATTCAGTTGTTAAAACACTGCTCATATATCACTTTAAAAGTTCTAAAAATCAGGGTGGTTCTTCTTGTAATAAAAGCTGATCATTAAAGAAGTGCAATAAAGCTCCAAATATATAAAAAAAGGGATGCCCCCTCAAAATGTTCTTTCACCTCCAGGTAACATACCAACAACTGGAGCCCATCAATGAGAAGCCAAAGCTTATGATACTTGCTGGGTTGCTCTTAGAAAATGCATTGGTTAACTCAGCACACCCTCAGGCATTAAAAAAGACTGTACTGCAACAGCCCCAATGGAGTGCCAGCATCCTCAGAGGCAGCCACAGCAGGGCAAAGAAGCAGGAGGCTGGAGTTTCCCATTAAAATTGGTCACTTCTGTTCAGATATGAACCACATTCATTTTGTGGTTGGAAGAAGCAACAAAGGCTGTATAGCACCTGTTGTACATAGAGGTGAGATGAAGACCAGTATTGGTAAATAAATGTCTATCAAATGTTGTAAGTAGACTTTAAAGAAGGTAACGACCAAATAGATCCCCCAAAATGCCTGCAGCAAACCATAAAGTCCAGCACAAATCCTAAAAAATGTTCAGCGTGCATCCTCTATCAGGAGAGAGACACTACATACTGAATATAATTCATTGTCCTAGGCAAACTTTTCAACAAGGACAGAGCAGTCTCACAGATTAGTTTTACATTAATGAAAACATTTTCACACAGAACATGCTTGTGCCTTCATGATTTTTCCTAACCAAAAAGATCCACGATAAACTTCAACTTCACAAATCTGCTGAAATTATTCTCTTTTTAATCCTCTTACCTTCCCCCTGCTCTGGTTGTTCGTGTTCTTGTCCCTTCTAAAACTACTAAATTACTTTCTCATGACATATCCATACAGCATCCTGTTCAACTTGGCTCTAATTTTTGACTGAGATGCTTGTGTACTTCTCTTACCTGTGCTATACACTGCAAATACCACCAAAAAAAAAAAAAAAAGTAAGCTCTTTCCAAAAGTACCATCACCCTCAGCAAGTAAGATTCTGGATTCAAGCTTGTCTGCGTCTTCTGTCTCCACTGTATGTCAGGGATAACGACATGAATTTACACACAGACTATTACATAATTTGCTTACTTAAAATGTTCTCAGAAATTTTCCAGAATGCAATCCCTTAAAAATATTTCTACTTAAACTGCGGTTATCCATAATTTCAGTTCACTGGCAACAACCTTACATTTCCTTATTACCTTTCCTGGCCTCATTAGAAGTTAGCAACAAACTGCCAGCACCCTAGGACCTCAAGTTTGAAAAGAGTTAGGCCCCCTGTGGGCATAAAAAAGAAATGTACTCCTCTTGCCCTGAGTAATAATAATAATAAAAAAAAATCACATCACTTTCACCAAGGTAAACAGCACAACCTGCTAACAAAATATCACTTCTATTTTCTCCATACAAGGAAGCTGGGGGATGATGCATATGACATGCATAGAGAGGCTGATGGAATGGGGTTTTCTTAGTCTGGACAAGGGAGATCTAAAGGAGGACCTCATTGTTGTCCATAGCTACCCAACAGGATGGTGAAGGGAAGACAGAGGTGCACAGTGGAAGGACAAGAGGCAATGGATGCAAGCTGGAACACTGGCAATCCCAACTAGGCTCAGGAATTTAGTTTTCCACTACGATAGAGATCAAACACTGGGAGATGCTCGCTCACAGAGGCTGCAGAGTCTCCAGCCTCAGAGATTATTTAAAACATTGATTAGATATCGCCCCTCGAGGACCTGGTCTTGGTGGTGCTGCAAGGGTTTGAACAGATGGCTGCCACTGTCCCTTCCAACCTGAATTGTTTGATGATTCACTGACCATGCCCAACAAAACAACAGAACAAAATCAACAATGAAGAACAAACTGAGCCACTGAATTTCAGTTCTGGATGATTTAGAAAACTCAACTGCATTTTCTAGACCAAATGAAACTAAACAGTGTAATAGGATAAAGCTTCTCCTAATATTTAGAATGACAGATTCACTTTGTATCTAAACAGGCTCTCTTTTATTTAAGATGTCTGCATCAAAGTGCCTGGTTACATAACATTTTAGTTATAAAGAAAAAAACAAAACAAAAACTTGCCAAGTTGATATATGTCTAGAAATTAAATTCTCAAAAAATAGTCTGAGAAGATTTCGAAAATTGTTTTGAAGAAAATAAATATACTAACAAGTCTACTTTACATCCTCTTGTAATTAAAACTGGCAATTGTTTGTGCAAAATCCAATATTGTACAAATAACAAAAAACATCAGAGACTAAACAGATTTTGCATTTGTAATGTTGCCACTGGGGCCATCATATCCAGGGAGCTGTCATTTATAAACCAACAGTGTTTCACTGTATAGGTGAAGCTGTGATGTGTAAGCTAACACACCACTAGCTACAAGTGGTTTCAAGGCAATTTGAACCAGCAATGGAAGTATCACTAATAAATACTGAATACTGCAGTTTATCAAGAGACCAAAGCTTACAGCTCCAGCAATTTATTTTGCTCAGATTTAGCTTTTCATTGCTTTACATAGCATTCAGTGTACCAGGCTGGGCATCACTAAGCTAGGTGTTGTGCAAGAGATAAAAAGAATTACAGATGCCATAAGAAGAACCAAGTCATACCAGCCAGTTACAGTGCAAAGTGTGAAACAAGTAATCCTCTGTAACAAAAGCAAGAGCTATGTCACACAATCAGAACCTAATTCTTTGGTCATGAAAGCAATTATGAAACTTCTGTAATAATTGTTTGCATATTAAAAAAATATCAGGGCACTATCATAGAGGAAAAAACTCTGAAGCTCATCACAAAAGTTGTGTAGCTATTTAAACCTCTCTTAAGAGTTATGTCCTTTCAGAAAATTTACAAACAAGTATTCAGGCAATTCAAGTATCAGCTATCAGCAAACAGGAGCACTTAGTAAGATGTATCCTTAATAATATGTTTATCTAAGAACTGTACTGATATAATTAATAACAGAAGCAGAGACCCACAATAGCTACTGCCTGCATACCAATAAAGTCTGGTTTAGAAACAAAAGCAAAATACAGTGCTCGAATCTGCAGCTGTTATGCTTAACAAACAAAAATTTGGGGGTTGGGTTCCCAATTTCTTTCAAGTTTTTGCTGGCTTTGGGGGAAGGTTGTTTTCTGGGTTTTTTTAAATTAAAGGACTGATATTTTACAGCATGCTTGTATTTCTCAAAGCAGCACAACACAGCATCCATTTTGAAACAGCTTCACATTGAATTACAGGACCTCTAAAAAAGAAAACCAAAACCATAAAAACACACACTATACCACAGCTCCATTTCATTAAGTACAAGAGCAAGAATTTCTGTCTGGTGGGTAACACTAATACAAATCAGAATTAAAATCTTTAAAGCAGGTTCAGTAATGGTTGGCAGCACAGACTCAGGCAACCAAAGCGCTTATTGTGCCTTTCCTTACTCTCTTAGCAAAATCAACATGGACAATACTTACTTTGCCCTTCACTAGGGCTTGTGAAAACTGGTATCAGAAAAGGTAAGTTCCAGTTCCTGGGTGTCACTGCTGTGTTATTCACAGCTCAGAACTGTTAGGTCCCATGATTTAATTTACCCATCCAAAATTAAAGATGAAGGTTACAATGACTTAGTTTTTAAACACTTTTTACCCAACCATCTCACCTTTTTTTAAATGCCATCTAGTAAAGAATTTCAAAGGGCTCTGCTTCTTTAATGAGGCATTAAAATACAGTCATACGACAAAAAAGCAACTCTACTAAGTCTCTTAAACCCCTGGACTTACATTATCAGCTTTTATGTGCCTGTCAACACTCAACAGTAAGAAGCAATGGTTTGCTCTTTGCCTCGAATTTAAAAGCCAGCTAAACTTCCTCTCACTTTCCTGCTGAGAGCTTTAACTCCTTACAAACTGTCAAAGCTTTGACACTTCAGCAGAAAGTAAATCTACAACATGATGCAACAGCCAGGTGTAGTCTCAATCAGGCACTAGCCACTAATTTACTAGTGGCCATTTAATTCACCTCAAAAAGCAATAAACTAGAAATACCCCCCCCCGCCCCATGTACCCACACTGCTTGCACATCAGCCCTTTTAAATAGGTAATAGTTCTGTCAAAGAAGCAGGTACAGTTAACTTGCAACTTGAAAGAAATGAAACATTTAAAATTGTAGAGATGTCAACATACAGCTAAAATGCAAATGCATTTCCAACCCAGAAGCTAAAGTAAGACTGCAGCATTGTTCAAGAAAAGTAAGCACCAAGTGTTAAATTGGAACTTCTTTACCCAGAACATTTCTCTGAATATCCAAAGCCTGGATCTCACATTCAGTGTAAAAGTTCATTGACATAAAGCTCATTATTAATTCGCAAAGATGCTGAGCCAAGTGCACCTGTGGAAGAGGAAGATTTGGATGGATTTGCACGGTAGAAAATGTGAAGTTCACTGCTGGGAATCATTCTGTTTGATATAAGCTAAAATATTTGTATCATTATTTTAGTGTACAGAAAAACAATGACTTCACAGATAAGCCATGCTGTTTCTTTACAACAATAAAATGAGATAGAGACTTAAAATGAGAGCCTTGAGACACAACACCTAACAGCAGTATACTGAAAAATTATCCTTTCCCTTTTCTTCTGTTCCTTTCACACTGTAATTCCACAGTATACAAAACCCCTATTTAAGTCTCCTAGTCTTGATAAGGACTTGATACCACTCTCATTCAAGTGAATGGAAAAAGACCTCATAATTAACCTCAAAGACACATGACTGAGGCATTGTTACAGGATAGTATTTTAAGAATGTATTTATGAAAACATTAGGTTTTTTCATAATAGCAGGAAAATAAAAACTTTTTTTTTTCTCCTCATGATAGAAAATAAGGAACTAGCTTTGTCTAAAGGTCAATCATTTCCGCTGAGAATGCACAGCACTGAGACAGCTCTTCCATCCTCCCCAGTCCAGGCATTTGCTGGGGTAGTAGCCACAAGGTACTATACAGAAGTTACACATACATTTATGGCTTCAAAAGGGGAGATGAAGGAATTAAATGAAAGCTATCTGAGGTTCTGCCAATGTTGGCATGTCTCCTCTTTCAAATACCTTAAATACAGTCTGGGATGGGATTTTCTCTCATCACTAGAAGGACTTCAATGGACTTCAAATGCCAAACAAATCTTTTGACTCACTGTGTCAAACCCCAAGGGAAGCATTTGACAGCAGGAAAAATAGGAACAAGAATGCCAAGAGTTAAAAAGTTGGACTGATTCAGCATTCAGATCAAACGATTACAGTTCTTCCGAGATTATTAATGAGTGCTCCAAGCAACCGGAGGCTCTGACGCAGACAAGAACCTGCACATCACAGGCATTCCAGGAACTCTGGTCTGCCTTCACTAGAACAAAACCCTAGCAAAATATGCATTCTCTCCTGTTTTAAAAGCATGGCATCTCTCACTGCTTCTCTGTCCATACACATACACAAAAATGTTAGGCACAAAATACTTCTTTCATCAAGGTTATGATCTGGAGAAATTTTTTCTGAAATTCTTGCAAATCTTTTAGCATCTGTAATAACTTCTAAAATACTGCACACAAAAAGCACATCTTTCACAACCTCAACAGACTACCAAAATAATAAAAAACCAAAACAGACACAAGAAGAGACAGCAAGTCTTCTCACCAGCCGCAACTTCAAGTACAGATTTTTGGAGATGGCAGAAGGAATGCAGAGATGCTTCAAGCAATGGTTACAGGATCTCATTAGTTCAAATGGAAAGAGAAGGGCTTTTTTTAACAGAGCATAAGACATATGTGGGAAATACTAGTAAAAGGCAATGGATGTGTGAACCATATAGCTCAGAAAGACAAAGAGTCAATGTCATCAAATTTTCCATTCACTTAGAACTGTTTAACAACCAATCAATAAAACTTAATTTATAGGAATAACCATGTCCGAATGTAGCAGATTAGAAATAGCAATTTTATCCAGTGAAGGTACTCAGCAAAAAAATTCCCCATACTTTTTGAAGTGCAAGCTCACTATCAGAAATTAGCCCAAACTGCTAAATTCTAAATCCTTCTTTCAGATGAAACTGGCCTTATCATTAGGCAGATAGTCCTGCAGGTATCAAAAGCTATCTCTAGGATATCTAGAAATAAACAGTCCCCTTAATCAAGTTTTAAGCTGGCCTGAGTGTATCTCAGTATCAGTGCAAACATCACACCTCCAATGCACAGCCGAATTTTCCAGGGGCGGGAATAGCAGAGAGCACGTAATAATTAATTTATTACTGTAAAATGTCACAGAATACGGTTTTAAGCCTTAAAAGTCAGCCAGCTTGGAATATAGCCAATTTAAACAAAAAATAATTCACGGTAGTAATTACAAACCCAATATTCACCCAGGTCTGCTGGCAACTTTCTTGCAGTTTTACAATCATTTCCTATAGTCACTTTTCACTGCTGTTCGGGACCTGCACAAGCATGTTGGGGAAGAGAAAAGGAGAAGTGACCAGTTCTCCAGAGAAGACTATGACGATGACCTTGGCTTCATACTGTGCACACATAAATGATTTTAAAAGTTCAGACATAAAGTTGCCTGGCATTAGTGTAGTTCTGCTACCAATCACCGTCTCCTACAGTAACAGAAGGTGAAAACAGAGTTTGACATAGGTAGGGATTTTTACATTAAGAACGCACATTTAAGAATGTCTTACCAAAAGTAACTTCTCCTTTGCCAGTCTTGTCAAACAGCTGAAAGGCTACTATGAACAATGCATCTGGAGCACACAGGACTGATTCAAATGCCACAAACTCTTGAAAGGATATCAACCTAAGGGATGAAGGAAAAATAGCTATGAAACCAACTTGCTTGCAGAAAACTGAAATATAATATAATATTGATTATACAAAAGAAGTAAGATCATAACCAAAATGTGTTCAAAATCTGTTCAAAATGTGCTCAATAGGGATTAAAATTTGTCCTAAAATGCTCTATCTCCAATGCTGTCAGGTAGCCTTTATATCACTAAATGGAAATGTCTCTTGAACAAGGAATTATTCCTCTCAGCAAGTCACAACAGAACATAAAATAAGCAAAACACTCAGCATGGCTATTCACCTCAGCTTTAATGTCTACGTGAACTGCCCTCTGGGGGAGCCTACCTATTGGCAAGACAGAGCCAATAAAGACATGAGTAACTTCCCTCAAGACTCAGTACTTAGCACTTTTGGAAAGCAAATCCATTTGAGACCTACATGCTGCCACTCACTTCAGAAGGAACCGATCAGAATGTGTTAACCGTTTGCTAGCAACTTATTAGTCATCCATCACAGCCCTCCAGTCCTGCATGTTGAGTCACAAATTTCAATCAGTAGTCTGCATGTTCTTCCTCAGCCCAAGAGCAGTTTATTCAAATTCATCAACAACAGCCAGGTTCCTAATGTGCTAACACAGTAGTAGGGCATAGATAAAAGCAGAGCTGTCCTTCCAGAAGTTAGTTCATAAGCATAAATACATAATTAGACAACTTGGCATTGTTTCCAGCAGTAGGTTTGATATAGCAAAGACCTTGAACATTCTAATTTCTCCGTGTCACAACCAAGAGTTGAAATGGAGATCAAACTCCTATTCTTAAAGAGGCAAAGGCCAACTATTCTTCTGTTTTGCTGCTTCTTTAATGTCTTGGTTGTAGAGTTTAAAATTGTCTTCAAATATGTGGCGGCAGGGCCTGCTAGCAGTCTGGGGTACTTAAGACTGCCGTCTCTCAGGCTGCTTTATGTCAGTGTAGCAGGCACGTAGCTTTAATGGGTTCATGTGGCAGCAGCTGGGGAACAAGGATTATTTTTGAAAAGCACAAAATTCTGTGTATCCAGTGTCAAGAAACACATATAAACCCAGGGGATTTTTAATGGAAACTAACTATATCCTTAGGACTTTGATCCAAAATGACACTGCAGCCAGTTCAGTGAAAACTTCTACTCAGGATGCAGTAACAGTGAAGAACTAAGAGTTTGAATAAGTTGGAAAATATTTTTTTTCCATCAAGTTATGACAACCCATGACTATACAGCAGTTTCCAGGCACCTGTTTTATGGGAATTCAGAGAATATGCTGAGTTGGAAGGGGCCCATCAGAATCATGGAATCCGACTCCTGGCCCTGCACAGGTCCATCCCCAAGACTCATACCATGTACCTGAGAGCATTGTCCTTCCTGAACTCAGACAGGCTTGGTGCTGTGACACTTCCCTGGGAAGCCTGTTCCAGTACCCAATGCCACTCCGGGTGAAAAACTGTTTCCTAATATCTAACCTAAACGTCCCCCAACTCAGCTTCATGCTGTTTCCTCTAATTCTGACACGGTCACGAGAGTGAAGAGTTTAGTACTTGCCCCTCCTCTTCCCCTCACGAGGAAGTGGTAACTGCAATGAAGTCTCCCTTCAGTCTTCTCTTCTCCAGGCTGAACAGACCAAGTGACCTCAGCTATTCCCCATATGGTTTCCCCTCAAGGCCCTTCACCATCTTTGTTGCCCTCCTTTGGGCACTCTCTAACAGCTTAAGGTCTTTCTTATGTTGTGGCACCCAAAACTGCCCCCAGCACTCGAGGTGAGGCCACCCCAGTGGAGAGCAGAGCGGGACAATGCCCTCCCTTGCCTGGCTGGCGATGCTGTGCCTGATGCCCCCAGGACAGGGTTGGCCCTCCTGGCTGCCAGGGCACTGCTGACTCATTTTCAACCTTCTGTCGGCCAAGACCCCCAGGTCCCTTTTAACAACACTTCTCTTCAGCCTCTCATTCCCCAGTCTGTCCGTACATCCAGGGTTGCCGCATCCCAGGTGCAGAATCTGACACTTTCCCTTGTTAAACTTCCTACAGTTGGTGATTGCCCATCTCTCTAATTTGTTGAGGTGTCTCTGCAGGGTCTCTCTGCCCTTGAGGAAGTCAGCAGTTGGCAAACTTGGTATCCCTATGAGTCCTTCATCAAGGTTGCTTACGAAGATGCAGAAGAGCACAGGGCTGAGGATGAAGCCCTGCAGAACCCCATGAGTGACAGGCCACCAGCCCGATGTCACCCCCTTCACTGTAACCCTTTGTGCCTGACCTGTAAGCCAGTTGCTCACCCATCATGTAACATGGCTATTCAGCTGTGTGCTGGACATTTTGTCCAGAAGGACACTATGAGAGACAGTATCAACAGCTTTGCTGAAGTCTAAAAAGATTACATCTACTGCCTGTCCTAGATCATCTCTTGAAGTGTGCTTGCTGCACATCAGCAGCCAAATACCCACGGGGTAACAAGCCGACTTCCATGAAGAACATAAAAACATGAGAAGATGAATAAAAGAGGACATTTTTTTAAAAAAGCACAGCACAGAGATGGCCTAAAAGCTGTTCTACACTACCTCCCTCAATATACATGCAATAAACAAAAGAAATGTAGAGTATGAAATGGTCTAAGAAATAATTAACTCTGGGAGCTTGCCACCATAAGTTATAACATAGTGCAAGAAGTAAATAAAAAGAAACCTCCTCAGGTATTCTTAAGATTAAACTCACAACTGATGATGTTAGCAAACATGTAAGAATGCCTTAAGCCTTACTGGCAAAGAAGCCCATGCCTTGTTACATATCCACATGTTAGCACACGAGCAATCCATCAGTCCTTTAAACTCCTTGGGAGCTCTCGGTACTCCCCACTGTTAGACACTGACTACACAGACGCTCAGTCTTTCAGAGGAAGAAAACTTCCATCCTTTCTAAGCCAAAAGAAATTTTTTCAAAAGTAACATTTCCTTCAATTTTAAACCAATATATCGCAACCTACTCAGTTTTGCATTTATGCATATTTACTGTTAATACATGACTTACTGGCTATAAAAGGCCATTATTATTTATTATTATTGGTTACATACCTGACAGATCCAGTAAACAGATCCAAAGCACTGAGTTCTGTCCCAAAGATTATAATACATGCACACAGAAAGAACAAAAAAGACAGCAGGTGACAAGAGTCTAGAATAGGATTGTTTGGAATTATAAATGTAAAATCTCTGCCAAAACCATTTAGTAAAGCTGCTTTTTGTGTGAAACAACAACCTGCACACATCCTTACCAACAAATCACAATACAGTGATGACAGCACAGAAAAGAAATACAGCACCTATCCCAGCAGAATCCCAACACCATGTTAAGAACATATTCTATGTTACTAGGCCTGGGTTTGATTCAAACTCCATGTATTAATACTGCTACGAGATTTTACACTGGTAGAAGCATTCTTTTTCAGTACTTGGAAGCAATAACCCCCCTAATAAGTCACAGATAGATGCTTAAAATAACCATATATCCATTTTTTAAAACTATTATTCACAGAACTAGGAAGATTAAAAGTGTACAAATTGTGTGGTTCTAGCCAGACTGTTAAAGAAGAGACATTAATATCTGCTGTGCCAGCTGAATTCAAATTAACCCAATTTTTACATGTTAATTAAACCAGCTATTTTCTTCTTATTGTATTTTTGCTCCCTAAGTAGACTAGCCTGCTAGTGATTCCCAACAGATCTATTCTAACGACGACATATTCATTTACTTCTATTATGACCATACAATACAGTAACTGAGCAGTAATTTTTCAGTCAATTACACGTGTGATTCTTAATGCTCAAAGATGCTGAAATAATGTGTACTACATAGCCATATGCTCACTTCTCTATACTGCACAAGGGTAGTTGCCTGGGTAACACGTTTTCTCTCTGATTTAGCATCACCCTTTAGGGTTTAGCATAACCCTTCAGTGAATATCATTAGGTGTCATTAAACAGCACATATTAACATGGACTTCAATATACTACTTAAGAGTTATTTTATATACCTAAACAAGTAGTCATTTATGTAACAAAAGCAGAGAAAAACCTAGTGATTTTAACAGCACAAGGAGAGGAAGCTGAAATGTTTACCAAATTTTATTTCAGTTTTGAAGATATTCCACCCAAATAAGTCGAAGTCTTCCTTCACCTTCACATCCTCATTATCAGTGCCTGTACTGCATGATTTAGTCAGGAAGGCCCAAATCCTGATATTTTAAAAGCATCCACATGCAAGAGCACCAGTCCAAACAGAACAACTGGGTACGGTGCAGCAAAACCACTATTTACTACTGTCTCCTTTCTTCCATGCTCACACCCATGGTATTTGGACACCCCATAGACACGACAGATTCCTACCAAAGAAAGTCTGCATGTAGCCATGCAAAGAAAAAAAGCCATTACCTGCTGTAATAATACATACAAATGCAATGATGAAGAGGTTTTCTTCAGAAATCAATGCAGATGTTTTTACTGTATCAGCAATTTAAACATGGTAACATAATGGGACACAAATTGAAGCTATATCTATTATTTTACACTGCAAGCTAGGTAAACTAAGTGTAGTGTAAATTGGTGCATTAGAGGATAAATTTATATCCAATAATAATGGAAAATGCTGGCATTTCCAAGCGTTATTTTTGAATACTTTGTCCTTTCTAAAAATAAAGCATATGGTATTTCTCAGTAAAGTGTTAGTTACTACAGTCCAAACAGAGACGTGCAGTAAATACTTATTTTGTTAGGCAGATGTTTAAAAGTACAACAAAAATCTGAAAAACGGTATTACAGTAGGCAGGATGGAAAATGCCTGGCCTGCTGGTGATAGGCCTTGAGAAAGCTACTGTATTTTGAGGAAGTTTCTGATCCGGATGAGGCCAAATGAAGCCTTCTTTTTTTTTTTTTAACAAAGATTAGGAGTGAGAGGCTTAAGGCCAGGAACCAGGCTCTTCAATCTATTTCATACAAACAACAACCATGCAATATAACACTTATTAAAATCTGTGTTATTACCATTCAACTACTCTGAAAGGTTTGTCTGGGCATCAGCAAGGAAAGTATTTCCTTCTCTTAGAGGAAACCTTAAAAACATGCCTCCATAAGAGAACAGCAGGAAAGCCCACCGTCAAATAAACCTCTGCCCTGGCTTCAGATGGAGGCAAAACTTGCTCCCATGGCAACGGATATTCATTGAACAACAGAGTGTGCCTTAAGAGGTCTCATACCTTTGTCACAACAGTAGCTCATGTAGACCCCAAATCCTTAATCTCTGACAATGCAGGAATTGGGCTACACTTACATGAGATTTTGTCTGCAGTAACCACTGTGAGATTGTATGTAAGAGCTATGCTTCTTTCCATTTCACACTCAGAACGTCTTCAGCTCTTGGGTAAGAAACTCTTTGCCCCATTATATATGCCCTGCTCATGAGACAGAAGTTCTTGTGCTGTCTGCCTTTCACCTGTGTATTTACCCGGTTTAGTATTTCACACTGATTACACTTGGTACATATACCTAACTTGCCACCAAAATCAGAAAGAATTTAAAAGCATTCTAAAGAGTGCTAGGAACAACCCTGGGGGAGGCTCAGACCCTTTAGTGACAAGTGGTCATGTTCACCAGTCATGAACAACAGCTGCTTCTTCAGAGCAAAAGAGGGATCCAAGACAGTGGATAAATGCTTCTGGAAATATCCTAGCAATATTTTCAGAACTGCAGTGCTCTAAGTTGCTAACACGGTAACAAAATTAACTTGTCATTGCTCTTGCAAGATACCTTCTATTTTATAATAGAAATAATGCTAAATTACTGAACAGACTCTCATGACCTTAAACACATCTAAGTCTCTAAACACTGACAAGCCTATTAAAAATGAACACCAACAAAAGCTGGTTTGTGCTTCACTGTAAAACTGGGAGCTCTGGACTGCCAAGTTGGCAGTATTCAATAGGAGAAGACCAGTAGTCCTGTTGCTGTCTCTAGGAGATTTCATGACAGGAACCAAAAAGCAGCTGACCCTTGCCTCAGATGATCACTCTGCAAATTATTTTAAACACCAGGAGAACAAGGTACAAATGCTGAGCCACATGGCAAAAAATGCTACAGTGCCATGTTACAGAGATGGATGCTAATCACTTTCTGAACTTTCTCCATTCTTTCACATACTAGCTAAACAGGAAGACAGCCTGAATATCAGAAGAGACTCTCCACAGACACGTTACGAACTGCCACTGCACAGGGTGGATTAGAGAAACAATCCTTACCCACGGCACAAAGCAGCAATTAGAAGCCTCAATACTACACCGCAAAACTCTTACAAGATCACGCCAAGTTATGAAATCCCAACTTGTCAACAAGTTCACATAGGCTACAGTTTTACATTTTGTTCTTCCTGACACCAGCTTCTGTTTGTGAGGGAGATCCAAATCACAAGGTATGGATTATGTTCTCAATCTTCTTATTACAAAACGGATTTGAAGCCATGTAATTTGGAAAATGCTGTTTTTGCAGGCATCAAACCACGGGAAGAAATCTGAGAAATGTTAACGTTTTCAGTCAAACACTATCTGAAGCCATGGCTTTCTTGATGCCATCAGTGTTACCGACACAACCTTTAACAGAATTCTTTTACCGGGGCAGCACTCATCACATTAACTCATCTCCAAGGTTTAAGGTGCCCAGCTGCCAAATACATGAGATTGGGTGAACAGAAAAGAGAGCACAGAAAGTACGGCAAAACTTCTCAGTTACGCCTGCATCTGTTCCCTAGGAAGACTGCATTCTCTAGTCATGCTTTGTTTATCTCACATTTTACTCTCTGCAACCACTGATATGAGTCATGCCTGAAGTTTTCTGGTTTCTAAAAATGCCACAACTACACACTTTAAGTCCATAGCTAATTATTCTCAAGTTTCTCTAAAGACACTTTAAAGGGAGGGTTCAACAAATGCATTCATATGGGTGAAGAGACATTCACAGCTTGCCTGGGCAAGTACCAAAAGCAAAAGCTAGGATTTCATTAAAGTAGGGGGAAGGAAGATGGAAGGGTAGCTAATCTTGCCTATTGGCAAAGTCAGCCTTTCAAATGCAAACCATGTGCAACCAACTTCACTGCTGTCTTCCCAAGATTGCAGAGTGGCTCCCTAAATACCTTAGGTGCTCCTCCTCCCTCTTGAAAGAAAAACACAGGGCAAAAAACCTTCCAGAGTGCCATGGCAAAACAAAGCAGCTGCACTTTTTTCTAGGATCTCTTCCTACACCATCTAAACTTATTTTGGATTTCTATTTGAATGTGTTTGTGACAGATATATAAAGTAAACAGAGACAGAAAGACTCAGGGAAGGAAAGAAAAGCAGGAGTTAGGGGAGCCAGCCAACAAATATGAAAGGTTCCATGAATTAAAAATACATAGTAGACAGAAAATGGTTTGCACCGCTAAATGGTAAGTGCAGTTGAAAACATTGTTTCTACTCTTTTCACTTAAAAGATACTGTATTCCTTTATGGATCTGCAGGGTAAAACAAAACAAAACAAAACATCCCCCCACCACTCTTCAAGTATCTGACTGTTTTGAAAAAATGGTTTTGTATTTTTTAAATGAACAACAGAAAAAGAAAAAAAATAAACCAATCAAATACAAATCCCCCCACCCCCCAAACCAAAAACAAAACCGCAAAAAACCACTTACCCATCTTTTGTCTGATCCACCACACCTGCAAGGAGCTGTACAGTGCTTGCATTAGGCACACCATCTCCAATTATCTTCAGGTACCGTGTGACAAAGTCATTAGGAGACATGAAGAATTCTCCATTCTTCTCCACACTTGCATACTGTTAAGTGAATACAATATTTAGTGCCTCAACACATCCTTCTCCAGGCATTTATTACCCCCACCCATAGTTTCCAAACATGAGCAGGCCTCTGTTACAGCAGATGACAGCTCTGCTCCAATGAACCTAAAGCCTAGACCCGAACTGGCAAGACTAAGAGGGGAGTACTCAAGCAGCTGAAGGCTTGGCTTCCCAGACATACGATTTTTGGATTATCACGTCAACAATTTCTCCATAGTAGTCTAGAAATGCTCCACACTGACTATGTTTTTGAAGCAGAAAAAGAAGCACAAGCACATTTGCAAGCATGTACGTGGCATCTCAGGCCCACTGAAACTTTGACAGCAGTAGGTTACTGCAGCAAATCTTATTTATCTGAAATGACTCCTTCGTTTAACCATTCTGCTTCGGGATGAGAAGGCAGGGTTGGTTACACCCGCAAAATGCCAGTAGTGCAAATGATCCCGCAGGAATGTCCACCTGGGGGTGCTGTTTTGAAGAACTCTACTGCATCACCTCCAGCCATGGCTGGTCCTTAAGGAAAGCAGAACCTACAGGTAACTCCTCATTGGTTGAAGTGCTGAAAGGAGGCCAAAGAATAGCATTTGCAGAAAAATGTA
The DNA here is from genome assembly GCA_013399875.1 of Gymnorhina tibicen. Lineage (NCBI taxonomy): Eukaryota > Metazoa > Chordata > Aves > Passeriformes > Artamidae > Gymnorhina > Gymnorhina tibicen. The sequence continues at coordinate 1,448,058 of VXAZ01005765.1, forward strand.
ACATAAAAACATGAACTTTGACAGTTCAGCACACTGCAGAAATAAGAAAAGAGTTCTGACACCTGCCATATATTATCCCTGCTTTACACACAGTTACTGGCATACTACTCCAGAAAACAGCTATTGACAGACCAAGCATATTTGCTCCCAGGGGAAGAAGCCTCCAATAATATGTTACAAATAAAAGTAATATTAACATTTTTGAAGATAATATCTAAATAAATAAATAAAATTCTCTTTGTTACCACCCCTACCCTCATTCTTAGGTGATCCCTCAAATTTTAAAGTCCTCATTTTCTGCAGAAGGTCAAATTTGAAATCAACCCTAAAGAACGCATTTTAAGAAAAGAAAAAGGATAAGGACAATCATTAAGAGGAAAAGAAATCCCAGGCAACATTTGCAGAACCATGTGTTAGCTTTAAGGGAAACAGGGCTATCTTGGGATAACAAGTGTGCACTGAGAACAGGAAAGAAACTGCTAATTTCCTTTTTTTTTCTTTTTTTAAGGCAAGGTGGGATGATAAACTATTGCTGCAGTTCCCCACAGAGCATTATCCACACTAAAGTAATAAATAAATTAGATGCCTATCGCTATTTTATAGTGTACTTCAAACACGCGTTTTCTTTCACATTACTGTGGCTCTGCTAAGGGACGAAAGCTGCCAGTTTTCATTTCATACTGGTGCCTGCAGCGTACCGTTATACCTGCTGTAGGCACGTAACTCTCAGAGGGATGCCAAAGTGTTACAGTAAGTAGATTATTTTCTTCTAGTGCTATATAAATACCACTTTCAGGTACAGCAATATCTTCAAGAAACAAAGCTTCAGAGAAGCAAGCCCAAACAAAACGTAACTCGCTCTGGCATCTATATATTGGTTAGCGCTAAAGGATTCCTGTCTCAATAGACACTGTAACACAAGCTTTCTAGCTGCTACACTGCAAGGAATTTTGAATTGTATACTTTTATAAGAACTAACAGATCAATTGATTTCAATGTAATCATTTGCAGAAAGACAGAATCCTTCAGAATCCCAGCCTCAGAAACTTTTAACACAGCTGCTATTGAGAAACAAATCAAATAAGTCAGACAGCCTATGCTTCTATATTTCTTTTTTTTCATCCAGGCTAACCCCCTGCTAGGGCACTCAATAACAGAAAACAGCACAAGGTTTCAGTGTCCCCCTGTTTCTTGTCATTGTGATTTACTCAAGTGTATTTGAAATCCAATCACGTACTCTATACTACATATAGAAAATGACCTTGAAAAATGTCAGCTTGATCACTTTGACTAAAATCTAATCTCTTAGGGGTTATGTTAGAAGACTTAGAAGAAGTACTCTCGGAAATTATCATCACAAAAAGAAAAAAACATCAATTCTATCCATTTTGGAGGAGCAACATTTAAAAACTGGTTCTTTACAATTTTATTTCCCCCCACTTTAACAATAATATCCACAGAGAATTTGATATTATACAATAGTACTTAATGGCTTTTTGGTAACTTATTTACATACATTTTAGATAGTCAAGTAATAACAAGTTTAACCCCATTTTAAGTAAGATTTGCAAACATTCTACTGGGGATTTGGCATATTAAATATGCTAAAAGTTGACTGCAATCAACTGCATTTAAACTGATAGTTTTGTATTTATTTCTACACTGTGGGTACCATTCCTACATGGCAATCATATTTTTTAATTCTTAATTGAAGTAGGAAAGAATGGTTGTCAAATAATTTTTAAGTGAACATTCCACAACCTGCAGAAGCAACTGTATTGGCTTCACCACTTAAAATAGTCTGGAGAAGCTTAATTAACACTCTGGCTATCACTTATCTGTAGAGCATGAAACGTAACACATTCACTCATCATTTTTCCTTCTCGTGAGTAAGCAGCACGACAATTCTGCGTTACACTGAACAAAACATTTCGCTCATATTTAATTACTCCACTTTACTGGGATCCCTTCTTTTTAGTGGAAGGGGAAGCAAAAGAGGAAGAAAAAGAAGTCAGAGGTGGCATTTAGCGTGCTCAACTACAACCCATTCAATCCACCAAACCAGAAGGTTGTCAGGAGCTACAATCTTCAGAAATGCAAGAGGGATGAATACCCACAGGCAGGAAGGAAACAATTTTCACACTATTCTCAGTAAACCAACTAACCAACCTCCCTACTCTCCAGCTGAGGATCACCTCATAGTTCAGGAAGGACCAGGCTTCTCTCTAGTGTGTTTATTTCCTTCCTCAATGCTACTATCTTCTCAGGTCAGTGTTCTACTCCCTGTCTGCTTTTTCTGCTGCTGTGCCCCTGCTCTTCAAGTATTTTCCTCTTTAAATCACATAAACCCTTCTTTTTCAAGAGTCTTTTTGCTCTCCTGACAGATACAAGCTCCAGGACTTAGTAAGTTAAATCCTGGCTTTCTCAACTGAAAATCTGATTTCAGAGCTATAAATACTGACAGTATATGATAAAACTAAAAATACTAGCAATATACATTGTGACACCTACACATATTGTTAATAACAGCTCACAAGGGACAATGGAAAAAATACCAAGAACTACATGGAGACTGAGGCATCATGCTGGAGAGAGCAAAGGTGGAGGGAAGAAACTGGAAAGGTATGAGCTCTCTTAGGCACTCAACACCTCCATAAAAGTAATTCAGCTCTCTAATAGCACTGTGGCATCTACCTTGTACTTATTCTTCAGAACCACAAATTTTTGTACTCTTTTTTTTTTAATACCAGAATACCAAACTTACCCAGACACTGTACTAATAAATCTTAGGAAGGCTAGAAATAGTTATTTAAATTTAGGAAATGGGTCAAAGAAAGCCAGTTTCACAAAATCACAGAATAGTTTGGGTTGGAAAGGACTTTAAAGATCATCTAGATCCAACCTCCCTGCCATAGGCACATACATGTTTCATTAGACCAGGTTACTCAAAGCCCCATCCAGTCTGGCCTTGAACACTTCCAGGGATGGGGCATTCACAACTTCTCTGGGCAAGCTATTCTGGGGTTTCACCACTCTCACACAGTAAGAGTTTCTTCCTTACTTCCTTAATCTAAACCTACTCTCTTTCAGTTTAAAGTCATTTCCCCTTGTCCTATCACTACACGTTCTTGTAAAATGTCCCTATACTTGTAAAATGGCCCTCTCCAGATTAACTTGTAGGCTCCCTTGAGGTACCGAAAGGCTGCAGTAAGATCTCCCTGGAGCCATCTCTTCTCCAGGCTGAACAATCCCAACTCTCAGTCTGTCTTCATAGCAAAGGTTCTCCAGCACTCTGATTGTCTTTGTGACTCTCCTCTGGACTAGCTCCAACAGGTTCACATCCTTCTTCTCTTGGGAGCCCCAGAGGTGGATGCAGCACCGAAGGTGGGGTCTCACAAGAAAGGAGTAGGATTGGAGGATCACCTCCCAGTTTCCAGCAAAACACAAAAGCACGCTTCTCTCAAGTATATAAGCAAGTATGTGAGTCATTTCTTTACTTGCATGCTTTCTACAGCAGGCCAACAGAGAAGGAATTTCAGTTATATAATAAATATGGCCAGCACTTCACAAGGTGATCTTCCCAACACTTCTACAAATTAGAGAAGCAGAGATAACCCTAAAGGAAGAAAGAATGCAAGAATGGAAGAAGAGAAGTTTACCAAATCATCTAACAGTAAGATGTCTACACGAACATTTTACCACATGTAGGAACAATACCGAAACTCCCACCACATTCTCTGAACAATGTGGGTTTTTTCTAAGATAGCAATACTTCTTCTGAGTCAATACAATAATCACTCAGGAATATATCTGACTTCTTGGTGAGCATTGTTCAATTCTGATAATGGTATTTAAGTCTAACATGGTAATAATACGGTGAATGATTAATGGTTGGAAAAAACTATCAAGACTTGTATGCAGCAATAATAGAGCAAAAGATATGAAAAATTTAAGCAGAAAGAGTATAATATTTACTTTACACATACCTTCAAAAATATTGTTTTCAACTCAGCTGGATCAGCTCTTTTGGTTAGAGCCACCTACAAGTAAATACAATTATATTAATATGCATAATTTATACAAAAGATGTCAAAGTGTCATTTAAAAACAAGAACACAAACAACAGAATGAGTGATGAAAAGAAATGTTCACCTTAGATAAATTAGGTACTGCTTTAGCTGGCCATGCTTATTTTATCCATTTCACACTTACATAAGGTTATTCAACATTTTTGTTCTGCTTTCCTTATGCAACCCTGGAACTCTTAAACAAGCACACATTAACAAGTTATAAAGACATTCAAGAATCAAATCTTTATAACATACCTCTCTGCTGGAATTCAGCATTATACCATCTTTACCATAGATTTTTACACTTCCAGCACCTTTCACCTAAGGATTTCAGAGTACCATGCACCGTTCACAACTGATAAATGGCAAGAACTAAATACTCAGACTCACAAACTTGTTCAAGAAAGCATCTCCATAAAAGACTGAATTTCAATGTAATTATTTGGTTTATTACTTACACCATTTTAAACTTACAGTGTAGATCCTTTTAATGAGGTGAATTCAAAAAGCAGAGTATCTAGATTTTTCTGCAGATCAAATAAAGCAGTTCCAACTAAAATCTAAGTTAGATTTATCACCACAAGCCCAAAGGAATTAGATTTTTTTTTTCAAAACACTGAATCAAAAAATATTCAACCCACTATGGAGTAAGTCCATCAGTATTATCCTGGTTGATATACCATACAATCCTTTTTCTGCCTTTGGCAGTAAGTGGATTTGTCCCCTCAGTCTGTGCCTACTATAGTTTTCCCTTCCTTCTTCAGGATACTTTGATAAAATCCCGTTTGCTAACATAATAACCTTCATCTGATAAGTCAATTCACCAATCTATTCCAAACTGAAAAAACAAATCCTTTGCTAGCAAACCTGGATTTTCAAAAAAAATGTGAAAATATCTCTGTAATGGGGAATAAACAGCCAAAGGACAAGACATATAATCTTAGCCTCACTTAAGAATTAAACATCAGAAATGTTATCAATAAAACACTACTTTACTTTCCCAACTCTTAACAGCCATGGTAGACTGTAAAGGCAAACGTGACCACAAGTGCATTTCTAGTAGCACACTGGGCTACTGCAGAAAATGGAAGGAGTCTGTGCTGTGCAACAGCATTATATCTTCACATGTACACTTAATGACAAATCTTCAGTAAGTTTGTCCTCATCCTAAATGCGTCATTTAAAAACTAAAAAAGACAACAAAAAAACCCACAAAAAACATGTAAAAAAACCCAAAAAAACCAAACCAAAACCCAGAATATTTAAGAAAAGTGTATGATTAAGGTTTCTTATAAAATTCTAGAAGTTTTTTTTTTTTAAAGAGAAAAACCACACCTATGCTTGGACTCAACTGACAAAGTCCACAGTTGGAGTCCCAGTTCTGTGTCTGCACAGAAATCTGTGTGAAAGCAGCTGCAAAAAATCAAAGTGTAATTGTGAAGCTAAGAATATAAAAAATGGGTGCTTTCTAAAATGCAAGCTGTCCTAAATATAATCACTGTGAGCAGAGATTTAATTTAACCCCTTTTGTAAAAATCTGATAGTCTAGAGCAACTGGGAACTTTGTGGAAAGAAAAAACCCAGTATTTTTATGCTGTTTCAATCCAGAACCTTGCCACTATACAGGCAAAGGAAAGACAGTTCAAACACCTGTAGCCATCAAATACAAACCAGTATCATACTTTATCTGTCTTTCCGTTTAAATTTCATGCTGTCAACAGAAAGCTAAGCCTAAAGAAACCAGGGGAGAAAAAGAAAGCAAAGGAAAATGTACATGAACTTACACTTATTTGCCTTTAGTTTCACTGATATTAACAATCTTGCGAAATTTGGGAGATGTGCTTGGGAGGCCAGTTGCCATTTTTCAGCCCCCTTTTGATTATGGGGGAATTTGAGTGGTGTTTTTCACCGTAAATTTCTTCAAAACATATACTGAAAGACAAGTTGAAGTTGGTCAGGTCAATGAGTGCACAGAAGGACTGCAAACTGGCAGCCCAAGCACTGGCTGCATACCACAGCTTTTCTCCATTTCCCACAGTCTACACCCACATTCTTCCATTTCCTGGCAAACAGGAGAGGAAAGGCATGGTTAACACTGAGTTAATTGGTGCATTCACGTGACATCCACCAATGTCCATTCTAAAAGGTGTATCTGATCCCAATTAAAGAAAAGAGCCTCTATTACATTACAGGAGAACTTCAGGAAGTAATGATACTAATGCAGCCATACCAGTGCTAAACGAAGTACTTAATTCAGCTTTTCATCCACACCCAGCTATGGGCAAGGCTGAAGCTGCACACACAGCCATAAAAACTGATCCTGATGACAGGTGTTACTAGAAGATTCCCACTCTAGAAAAGGTCAAAATATCACTTTCCATACCATTCTGTAAACTGTTATGTCAGCAGTTGAAGGGCTAAGTAACCTGATGCCAACAAGACTGCAAGCTGACAGGTAGCATGCTTGATGAAAAGTGACCCCCAGATGAAAGCTGCTTCTCCTCCAGTCAGCTCAGGTGATATTTACTGACTCTCACATAACTGGGTTTAGGTGATGTGTTTTGTTACTGGAAAGACCTCTCCATTTTACTTCCACCTTCTCTCCATAATGACAAAACCAGTTATGAGCTGGCAGGTCTAACACCTCTCTAGTGGCATGAGAAGGCATTTGGTAAAGGAGATCGGAGGGAAATAATGTTTGTTATTTCTCTTTACAAAGAAATACTATGTAACAGATAGAAACACTTAAAATAAAACAGCAACTTCTACTAAGTAAGGTTCAGTGAAGAAAGCTCTCCAACAAGTAATATTTATTACTACAAAAACCCGGGAGAAAACAGGGAGTACAGCAACTGAAGAGCAGGACTATAATCAAGCTAGAATACTCACAGGAGAGACTACAATGTATAATGTATAGAAAATATCAGTAGGGGTTTTCATCCCTAAGGTAGACACCTGAACGTCTACCAACATACCACGTGTATGTGTGTGTTATAATACATACGAAGAATGAGACAGAACAGGCAATATAAGAACTGCACTTAAAAACGCTAAGTCCCTCTCATCTGCAATAACATTCAACAAAGGGTGCACAGAGAAAGGCAAAGCTCTGTGAGAGGCAGTAATACAGATTGATTTGCATGCTGAAGCTCTTCATATCTTTAGAATCTCGTGCACCTAGACCTTAATTTCAGCCCTTTTTCTCCAGCAGACCTCTTTTCTCCTCATTGACTTATGCCCAATTTACAGAGATATGCATTTTCAGTCTCACTTCCATACTCAAAATTAAATGCAGTCTTTCCAGAAAAATATAACTGTACAACACAAGAAAACAGAATCCATTCAGAATCAAAGAAAATTATATTATATTTCCAACCACCTCTATTAATATATTTGTCATACACAAGGTAGAAGAAACAGGTTGTCAAAGAGTGCATGGTATCAAAAGACACAGAAAGACTAATAATATAGTGAGTGTGTTCCATCCAGTAAAGAACAACAACTTGGGTGGGCAAGAAAGAAAAAGGGCAGTAGGAAAATCAGAATTAATGCCAATAGAGCATTAATCTAATGGCAAAAATAGAATATCTGATCTTCTCACCTTTATGGCAAAGATCAGTTTAGTAGCCACAGTCTGGAGAGAGTAGAAAGGTGATTCGGATCCAGGAATACTTGGGAATTGCTACAATATTCCAGAAAGTTTATTGCAACAACAGCAAGTCCTAACCAAAGATAAAGAGATAAACAATTCATATTGTTTCTTTCTCTGGATTTAATCTGAATACAGCTCAGATGCGAAGAAGAAAGCTGACAGAAGTAAGGTTCCCACCCTCCACCTCAGTATTTTTACAACCTCCTGATAGCAAGCACGTAAGATGCTGGACAGCAGTCCTTCTCCAAGCAGAAAGCCAGAGCTGTGGCAGGGCTGACAGTGGTGAGCTCAGTCTGTTTAGTTCTAGAGAACACCATCTACAGACACATACAGAGAAAAGACGTTTGATGAAAGCCTCAACAAATGATCACAAGATCTTGTAACTTGTGTTGAAATTAAGATTATTTTTCAGAAGTTCATCCATTCTTAAACACAACTAAAGAATGCAATGTATTTTGCACCACTGAAAGACCTTAAATTAAAATTGAAACCTTATGTCTTACAGGGGTATTCTTTAGTTTCATCACAAGTTATTGAGTCCACCTGTAAGACTCAAACACATGTGGCCCAGTTTATGTAAGAGGTCAGATTAGATCATCGTAATGTTTCCTTCTGGCTAAAAGTATACATATACACATCAAATGTGCAACTCCAAAGGAGATCAAACTGGGGTTTGACCTTACATTCTTGTTTAAATGAGTGACTGGAATATCAGAAACCAGTTAAAGCACAGTTACTGGCCAAGTTTGAATTCACACCAGAAACGCATTAATACTGCTTAAGTATTATGCTAAAACAACACTCCAGTTTCTATTTCAATACAAATAACTTGTTTACATAGATGAGAATCATCTTTCTTCCATATTTAGACTAATACTACCACAAACATATATAATCATTCTTCTAACCTAGCAACTCTCCTTGGTCACTTTCCATCATCACATCTATATCCTAAGTTACAAGTGCTCTGCATCAGCATCTGTGCAGAGCACTGTCTCCTGTTTCAGCTGCTTCAATAAGCATTTTCTGTTAGTCCAACATGCACATTCTCACCTCAGCAAAAGAACTGCCATTCTTTCTGCAATAAAAGAACTTGACTGCGATCTACAATGGAAAGTGAACTATGCAGAAGTTCAAATTACAAGGAAGATTTCAAGCAAGATGTGGACCAGCTCACCAAACGGAGAATCAGACAACTGCAAGGAGAGCTGGCACTAAATGCAGATCAAAAACCTTCTCAACAGACTTCCCTAACAGTAAACCAAGTATTTCTCCTAGGAAAATACAGTTCAGATGGCATTTGGCATATCTGCATTAGGCTTAGGGTAGGAAGAACTGCAAGAGAAGTTGATAACTACCAAGCAGGTAGGTACATTCAGTCTGATGAGTCTGAACACAATCAGCCTTAAGACAAAAACCTTTCTCTTCTAAAAACAGTTCTGATCCTCACAGACAAACATTACAACTACACTTTGCAAAAGTCTAACTCTACACTAAGTAGCAGTTATTGCATTCCTTTGTCTAATAACACCTAGCAAAGCTAAGATAAATGAATGCTATTAACAATAATCAACAATCTTCTGTAGGATCTCTTCAGATCCTACAGACTGATTCAGCATGAAGAGATACAGAATAAACACTATTGAAACCAGACAGTTGTGCTGAGTCTACCCCACACACTGGTGAAGCAAAATGAATTTGTTAGCTAATGGAGATATCAAATCTCAAGCAAAACTATTCACATCCATCTTCACTCCATCATAATTATAAATCTCTGGGCAATTCCCAGTCTTCTGCACCATGGTAGGTGGAAGCCTCACTTCCCCCAAGTGCATCAAAGCTAATAAACCTACTTTATTGTGCAATTACCTTCTAGCTTTGATGCTACTTTCAAAATCCCAGAGCAAACGCAGATGGCTTGTTCTTAAGATGGTTCTCATACAAGAAGATTCCCAATGAACCATAGTATTTTGGCACACAAACTAATCAGGGATCAACACACAGTTATCAATTATAGACACACTGGAAAATCCTTGTCCAGTTTGTCCAATACTTACAAGCAGGTACAGAAACCAAGATGGGAGTAGTGCATATCTTAAGAAAAACTGGTACAAGAATTTCCAAGATTAGTGCTATGTAAAAATACATTTAGACTGTGTACTTCTACAATTTTCGTATTTAAAGACCTGGAAAACAGAAGGACAATAAAACTACCCCAATACAATAGTAAAAATAGCTAGGCATTGCCATTGCTCAGCAAAATCATTTAACTAAAGGAAAAAGCACCATACTGTGGCCAACACAAACCACTCCAAACTTGAAGCACTTATCAGAAAATGCAGCTAGGAACAAACCGGACTATTTGTGGTCAGCCTCCTGACTAGGACAAGGATACAACTGCTGTTGTTCCTGCAACAAAAATTGATGCACTACACTACAGTAAGAAACTGAATCTGAAAACCAAAACTTTGTTAAAAACAGGGATTTCTTTCACTTTTCATGGTACTATCAGAAAAAGCTCAGTTCTCCAATCACTCTACCTATCCATCATAGTTCTACCATACTCTGACTGTATCTTCCACCTCAAAGTAATATTCCCTATTGTATGATAGCTCTTCTACAACACATTTTTACTCAGATGATCTTCACAACAGTGATCTGAAGATAAACAAGCCAGCAACGCTGTGATGGTCATTATGCTATGTTAACATGTTCCAATGTATCTCAGCAAACCAGAGCTCCAGGCTTACTTGAAGAATTTAATAATAATACATATGATATATAAGGGGTCCTTCAATAAAAAAGTTCATTTTCAAATGAGCTACTGAGAATGGTCAAATGACATTTTCATCCAGTCATGGGTATTTTTGAAAAATACCCACTCCTGCTCACCATAGATGGATGAGATTTTAGATGCTAATGATGCTACTTTGCTCTCTGCTTTGCTTCCTTACACCTTTCAGAAATAGAGGGATATCTAAGAATTATGAACCTGATAAAACATATTTGGTGGCTACCTCAGCCCAGATTTACAGACTTTCCCTTTTGTTTCTCCCAGGGCATGTTTTGTTACACCAACAATGCTACTGTACAACCAGTGCATTGACCATAAGCTCAAGACATCAACTGCCTCATGTTCATCTTTCGAAAGCAGTCACCCCAGTTCCAGCAATTTGTCTTCTAGAAGCTTACATCTAGCAGAAAAACATTCATCTCCTCCAAAGAAGCAAAGGATAGGAAAATTCTCCAGTGTAACAACTGCAGGATTGAAAGCAGTTTCTGAAGAAAGCACAGTTAAGATACTGAATGATACTGTTATCATTCAAAAATTGTAAGGGAGAAGTGGCGACTATTAGGGCAGCATGAATCTTACCTGGCACTCAATGTTATTAGCATAAAATATGTATTTGAACCAGGATAAAGTATCCATCTCTGAATGCAACATACAAGTTAATAATAAGCCTCTCCAAGGTACCCATGCTCACGGTGCTCAAGGTCCACAGCTTAACAGAGACATTAACTCCCGGTTTCACCTGGCTTCAAGCTTCAGACCCCAACCACCATCCAAACACTCACTCTTTCTCTGCCATAGCACAAAGCAGCTTTAACAGCCTAAAGAGGTGCTTCCATCAAGAGAAGTCACAATCCAAAGATTCAAAACAATGGTATGATGCTGCACTCCCAGGGAACTGCTTCAGAATCCTCAATTGCACCTGACATCATGCAGTACCCACAGAGACCTAAAAAGAAGCATCCCATGCTTTATCTGACACCTTCATGAATTACAGAACCAAGATAGCAAACAATGGCAAGAACAGACACCCTGAATAACGTTACAAAAGGTTTCTGCACAATCTTCTCTCCCAGATGTCAAAAGGAGGTACCAGTAAGTGAGCAAGATCATTTGCAGCAACAAACAAAAACCTGCTGCCTTTTGAAGAAAGCAAACCTGGAGCAGTGCTATACAGGGGTATCATAACCAGAATGATCTGCTCTTAAATAACTACTAATTCTATAGTAAGAAAAAAATGGTATATGGATATGCAATCAATCCCCATAAACCTGTGGTAAGTTTATAGGCAGCATCTTAAGTTGTTGCTAGAGGAATTTGTTATTTGTGACTTCATGCTTGTGAATGAGCAAGTAAAAGAAATGTGCTGGAGAAAAGTTCCTATACATTACATGTCTTGACTAATAATTGCATGACAGGAATTATGTAGGAATAACTGACAGGTAAATGTGTTTTGTTTCAGTGTTGTGTTTTCTTCTTTGAAGACAGAAGTTCACTTTTCAAGATCCTATTTATAATCAGTTCCATCTATTCAACTCTATTCAAAATGCTACACACCTCAGCAGCTCAGAGAACTGGGAAGGGTGTGGGAGTGGGCATGAATCCTTATGTGTGCATGGATCCAATCTACAGCCTTAAAAACAACAAATGACACCTGCACAAGGGAAACAACATCACACACACCAAGTAAAATTATTACAAGGCTATAAATGGCGAGACTCAAAAAAAAGCTAAAGTCCTGTGGTCAGGAACCCTTCCCCATAGCTAACAAAAATAACAGGAGCATTCCAGCACATACTTGGGCAAATGATAACACGGCGCTACTTGAAACAACAGAAAAAAATAAGTTATTTGTTTTTCTTTTTTCTGTCCCTACAGCACTCACCACAGTGGCATACTGGGTCATGGGAAGCACAGCCACGGTTTGTGAAAGCCGAGTCACTGTAACTATCCACCTTTCCCACTTAAACATGCTACGGAAAAGACTTGGACTTTCACATTACAAAGTCTCTCTCTTCCTTAAAGATTTCTACTTGTCATCTCAAAATACATATGCCAAAATATGTGTTTGCAAACACACTCTCTTTTGCCTGTAAGCAAGGGTATCACTGTTTGTTCAACTCGCATCATACGGGTTTTAGTTTAAAATTCCCTGAAGACAGAGAGTACAAAGTAAAGCCAGTTTAACATTTTATTTCACAACTCTTACCTTCAATATTAACAACAAACAACTGCTTGATGTTTAAATATTAGCAGATTACACAGTTGCCACAGGACACTGTGGTTGTGTGACCTTCATTCTTGATAAAGATTTGAACTGAAAGGTGAAGCTATCAAAGAGGGTACTTGGAAATAATTTACAGTTTCATGTAGGAATATAAAATAATCTACTGAAGACCTATATTGTTTATGCAAGGCAGTCACTGTAATCTTAGGGGTTTATCTGCCATTGACTTGCCACACCTCAGCCAAAATTGTTAAAGAGTTCACAATAACTCTCCATAATTCAACTAAGTTCTAAGATACCTGACAACAATAATTAAAATCTTCTCATCTCCTTAAGAAATTGCAGAAACATTTTCAGCATTTTAATTACAAACTATTCTGATTTTAGCTTGAATGATTTTGGCTTCTCATCTGTGAGTCTTTTTTATCATAGACATTTGCATAAAGCAATAACTGTTGCATTAAAACATTACATTTACTTCTGCTGCATTGCCCTCAGAATGTTTTTGTGAGATCACTTGGTTGCAGTGGAAATAATGATGATGATGCCAAACTGAATGTTTTGATTTAAAGACAGGAATTTAAAGATAAAATCCTTAAAATTACTTTCAGGAAACCATTTTTAGCAAAGGGGAAAACAGCATCAAACCATTTTTTTCCCAAGAAAGGCACTTCCATTTTATTTCAGGGCATTGCAGCCAAACTAAACTCTAAAAATACCAGATTACCAAACATAGAGCCGTGTTTAAGACACTAGAGAAAATCTAGCACTATTCTTTCAATATCTCAGTAACCAGGAGCTCTTCCATTTCATTCCTTGGGCACTTGGGTTGATGTCAGCACCCTGACATCACCAAATGAATTCAAAACAGTATGTCCGGCATCCCATAGTATCATACTTTTTAGCACCAACTGTCAAAACTGTAGCAGAATTCCAAAAAACCTCTTTCTGACCAGTTGATCCAGCACTTTGAATCACAAAAAAGTAATGCTTTACCTCAAAAAAACCACTGGGTGATCAATCAGTGATTACGCCTCACAGCTTTCACAACCTGCACTACCCCAAAAAGTCTGCAGTGAACAGAAAAGCCAGGAGATCTCACACTAGTTTTCATTATATACCTCTTTTTTGATCTAATTGTGGGTCATACACAACACAAAGTAGCCCCAGGTTTTCAAAGCTACAAAAGAATTGTAGGCAGATATTTTGTATAAAACTTCCTAAAAACACTGAAGGAAAACAAGTGTATTTGGCAGTCTTTCTGTGCATATTTTGCTAAGGTATTTCCATCATTTTCAAAAGTTCAGTGCTCTCTTTACTTCCTTCTCTCCCCACACATCCATAAGAAAAGGGAAAAAGCTGGTTTATCTTTAACTTGCCAAAGGCACACAGAATAAGGAACTATTAAGTGCTATTTCAATTATACAGGATTTGAATGTTTGCACACTTGAGAATTAAGTATTCTGGTTTGGGCTATTCTCATACCCAAGAATAGGTTACATTATATGTAACCTATAGGTTACATACAATGGAAAACCAAAAGCAAATTGCAAGAGTTTTACAGTCATTAAAGAGTTTTACACCCTATTTTCCTTACAGAGAGAAGAGAGGCTCAAAACTTCTGTAGTATAATGTTCACAGTGCAGAAAAGACTGAACCTGCTGCTTCACACCAGTCAGTCTTGAAAAAAAAGATGCAGACCAAGTGATTGATCTAGGTCTGTGAACAGAGTAAAAGCAATTGTATAAAGTTTGTTGTTGCCATGTTTTTCTTCCTTTTGAACAGCATCAACATGGGACTAATTCATGATCTTTAGAAAGTAGTTTCCAGTTAGACTGACACACAATGGCAAGCAGTCTTAGACAGGTGAAGTGACAGGAAGGAGGAAGGCTGACTTGATGTCAGTGACAAAAACTATTTTAATGGAAATGTGAAATTATTCAAAAATTTCTTCTCCTAAACACATGAAGATTTCTCAAGTCAGATTCAGACTGCACAATGGGCTGAGAGCAGGAATCAGGCAGACACAGTATTTTTACATACTGTGTTTTTCTAATGGCTTTTCATACTCAGTGCCTCACTTAAAGGTTTCTTCTGTCAAAGATCTGTTAAATCAGTGATGTTTCATCAAATAGTAGTTGTCAAACATGATAAAGAACTACAATAATAAAAAACGTGACCAAGAGGTTTTAGTAGCCAAGGATCCAGGGAAGAGTGGAAATAGGCTGTATTTCCAAGGCACAGAAAAATGACAATAGTAATGAACAGTCTGCTGTTTGTATTCAGTAATACTAATTTTCAGACCTCTTCTATCCTAAAATAAGACCTACACAGGTCATGCAATGGATGGATATGACAGGAAAGTCACATAACAAAGGATAGATTATAATGCTTGACTGCTACTGCAGGACATATCTTTCAATTAAGTCCTTTAAGAAGGGAGATTCCTGCCCTGCTACTGATACAAGACAACATCCCAGTCTCTCTCCCACACTAAGAGCACACACCAGACCCCAGACTTGACCAAGCAGATGTAGAAGGCACTTGATGTAAAAGAACCGCAAAAAAAAATGCAAAGCCACACCATAAACATACACTACTAAGAGGCATTAAGACAGGAGATTTTATTTCTCAGTATAGGAAACCATGTGTCTACACATTTGAACACAGACCTTTAAACCAGAGTTGCATGCACAGACATAGAATCTTTGTGTCATGATCCTGCTGACGGCCTTTCATGTTTTGGAGATGTTACCTGCATTTTGATTAACACCCATCAACCTTTGACGAAAGATGTAGTCAGATGCCGCTCAAGCTACTCCAACACTGAATAATTTGCTCTAATTTATTCCTTTAAAACTACTCTAATTTACTGCTTTACTTTGATGAAGTGGGCACTTTTGATAACTTCCCAGAATTAAATATCCACTGGCTGAGGCAAAAACCCTAAACTCCCCAAAAATTATTATTCTACTGGCTGGGAGAGTTCAGGGAAGTTGGGATAAGAAACAACAACTAAAATATAAAGACAATTAGAATTTTTTCCTCCTGTTAGCTGGATGATTGGCATTTGGTTTAGGATCATCCTTGTGAAAGCATCCTCCCATGTTGACTAAGTGCATTTTTAAGTAGTAGGCAAACATCATCAGGATGAAGGCAGAAAAATGTGTGCCCTTCGATATTCTGAAATTCAGGCATTTTTCCCTGTACACAATGTCAGAATGAAAAACAAAGCACAGCAAGTGCTAGTTAATTTTTTCTCCTCATCTCCTTGCAAAGCCAGCTCTAAAAAAAGACTCCAACCTCCCACAGAACCTACTTTGAATCTTCCATTTCCTATTAAGTTTAAACTTATCTTCTCAGATAGAAATGAAGCTTGGCTCCAGGAAAGATCATTTTTAAATCTTCAGTGAATAAAGATCAGGTAGTATTCACCTACAAAAACTGAAAAATGTGAAAAGATAAATACAAAACAGTGTACGGAGCTGGAAAAATCTCTGGTCAATGGCATTTTACATAACAATTTGAATTTCAGGGAATCAATTTCAATTACAAAGGAAGTACCAAAAAGATCACAGTGTCACGAACAGAGAAAGAATGAAGTCTATTGCAGAAATGACAAGTGAAAATCAAATACATCAAATCACTGTTCTCATCCTTTTCTTAAGGTTTTCAGTGTAAGAAATTTGTTCAACTATATAGGAAATACTCAGACTTTGATTCCCCACACTTCCCTCCCTGTGCAGTTCCACAACTGCTCAGGAATGATATATTTTCAGATTTGCTCCACAGCTGGTTAGCTCAACAGCCATGGTTTTGATACTTCAGAATACTAATTACATAAAACCATCTGAATCACAGAATCCCAGAATAAGCGGAGTTGGAAGGGACCCACAAAGATAATCAAGTCCAAACCCTGTCCCTGCACAGGACCATCCCCAGGAGTCACACCAAGTGCCCAAGAGCATTGCCCAAAGGCTTCCTGAACTCTGTAAGCTTTGGTGCTGTGACCACTTCCCTGGGGAGCCTGTTCCAATGCCCAAACACCCTCTGGGTGAAGAACCTTTGTCTAATATCCAACCTAAACCACCCCTGACACAACTTCAGGTCATTCCCCCGGGTCCTATCACTGGTCTTCAGAGTAAAGAGATCAGTGCCTGCCCCTCCTCTTCCCCTCATGAGGAAGTTACAGACTGTGATGAGGTCTCCCCTCAGTTCTCCTCTTCTGAAGCAGGAAGGAAAATAAGGTCTGCTTCTATGTATTTATCAGGCTGGCTATGGTCATCTAGCTACACAACATCTTCTTCTGTATTTTAGCTTTGAAATTAAGTTTACTCTTTGCAATCCTTCAATTACCCTAATCATCAAGGCCATAACAATCATAGTTGTAAAAAGCACATGTATTACCCTTCTGATAGGTCCCCATAATTGCAAACATAGCCTTTAAAAGCCTTGAAATTTTTTAACTGATGGATTTAAAAAAAAAAAACAACTAAACTTTAAGAGTTACAGGGTATATTATCTTCACATGGGATTGATTCACTGTGGAACCTGAAGACTGGAAAATAATTTAAAGACTACACCCTTCAAGTGTAATGCTAATACCCTTCAAATAAAACTATTCTTTGATATTTCTGTTTTGAAAAGAAGACACAATCAAGTTCCAGCTATATAATTTGTGGCTAATCTCAATATAATCTAACAATAGTTCTGCAGATAACTACAACTCTAGGACTATCATTGCCGGCTCACCAAAACTTGGACCTTAGCAGGTAAATTTAATTCTGTATTCCGGCAGCTTCTAGCAAATAATATATGCTGGTCAAAAGCATTTAATGAGCATTAAAATGCTCAGTTCCTAAAATATTCTTCTTCAAATTACAACATATCACTATTTGCCTCCCTGATCAGTCTGTTTTGCTGCCACACAATCCTGCCCCATATACCCAAAAGAGGTGCTGGAGTACATTCTTTATCAGCTTTCTGCAAAGCACTGTACTTCACAAAAAGGTGATCTTACAGGTCTGAATAAATATATGTCTGTGTTTCTCTCCACATTAAATCTAATTTACTTAACCTAGTAGTATGCAATAAGATGCAGTGTTGACATCTTTTTTCATTATTTGCACATGGTTTTAATCAAAGAGAAGCAGTAATAATTCAAACAGCACTAATATGGCTGGGAAGTGATCACCTCTCATAAGGACATTCGATGGAGCAAGAATTAACAGTTTCAAGAGATTACCTGTCCTATTCATTGCAATCACAACCCCCTAAAATATTAACAGTATGAATGCCAAAAATGTGAAAAGACTAAGGAGATGTGCAGAGTAAACAAAATTTGTCACTTAAGAAGGGAAACATATTTTAGAGTAACTAAAACAATCACAAGTTGCAATAGTACTATTTATTAGAATAAACTTAGATTGCCTAAGTTTTCCAAATATGATATCTGGGTTAAAACAAAACAAAACAAACCCCAACCAGCAAAAAAAACCAACGCAAAGACAAATCCCAAAAAAGGTCTCAGGTGTCTGTTCCTGGAGTACCCTCCCTCCAGCTCTGGTCCAGAGCCTTTGGGATCAGGTCTTCTGCTAAAGGGATAAAGCAATATTATTGATGCTAACATGGCCTGGCTGGCAGGGAGCAAGACCAATGGCATGTGGAGGTCGTAAGTCATAAAGGCTACAGTAACCTAAACCACAAATGCATGAAATCTCTCGGTAGCAACGTTTTTCATTTTGACCTTTATACATTTTAATATGGATAATTCATAAAATGACAGAGTGCTTAACAACTCACATGTGTATCAATCATTCAAAAACTACCAATCAAAGGAAAAAAAAACACAGATTATTGCACGCACTCAAGGTTCCTTCATCTTCAGCACTAGTGTCATCCGCCTTTAATTTCCCAAATTTCTGGAGAGTCAGGATTTCATTTTTCAGAGTTAGAACTTCACCAGCTGCCTGACTCCTACAGACTAAGTCTGAAGTCATCTTCTGTGTGTGGTGTTGAGCTAAGGCTGATCAGCACTGTTAGAAAAACATGTAGGGACCAGCTAGGCTAATCAATGCAAAACGAACCACAAACTTGCCTAAAGCAAGTGGCAGTTATTCCTTCTACAGCAAAGTCAGGTCACATTTGAATATATAAATAAGCCAATCAGAAACACATCTTTTAAAAAACAAAAACAACACAACATTAGAAACTATTTGCAAGGGCAGTCTGATTTTTTTCTTCTGCTTACTCGGAAAACTCCTTTTAAAAACATTCCTATCAGTCCAGGTATTAGGCTATATAGAGAAAATGGGACAAAATACTTTAAAAGAGTTGAGTATAAATATTTAAAAGAAAAATTATGACAAAGCTTTCTTGGTGTTTCAGTTCCATTTTTCACTTTCACTCTTTCAATTTAAATTTTTGCCCACTGGCATGTAAATAACTAATGGGTAATTAGTTGACCAATTAGTTCTATGACAATCTCACAATTTTGCCTATGCAATATTACAGTTACATCCCCATGACTACATTCTTGCACCACGCCTCCTACCTTTAGGGAAAAATCCCTACAATCTCTATGGCTATCCCAGCATGAACCATGGCTGACAACACACAAACCACTTACCAAAACTAAAAAATCCTGCCTTCTTATTTCTGTGCTGAGCAATAGAAAGTGCAAAAGTATCTATAAATGCACAGCAGTAAAAGGTCCTATGGTGGTCACACTAATCAACTCTTTACAGGTTTTCAGCTTAAGGTATTCCCGTGCTCAGTGCCATCCACATAACTCCTTAAGCTGCTTTGCTGTGAACTGTATTAGGGAACTGATCTGATCTGATGAAAACAAAACCAATTTATACATACTTAAAAAGAAAAAAAAATTGTGTCCCTTTTTGCCCAGTCAGTTATCCACTCCAATTCACCCCTGCACCATTACACTACCTTAGTATTGCCACTGAATGATTATTTAGTGAAATCACAACTCCATGGCTACCGCCAGCTTTTAAAAACTGCAGTGACCTGGCAGTTCAGGAACAAACAGGTACCTCTCCACACTAACCCAACCAAAACAACAGCTACAGCAAGTTCAGCCTTGGCATCAGAGCAGAGAAACAATCAGCCCAGTATGAGGAAGGCAAAGAACCAGCCCCAGAGATCTGGTTTAGCCTAGCCTTAGCTTTCAAAAAAGAACCAGTAAGCTCCTAAAGCTATGGAAGTAGTGATGATATTAAGATTTTAAAAGTATTTTTAAAAGGTCTAGCTATGTGGGCACAAGTCTGCCCATCTCAGTGCACTCTCTACAAATAAAATGTGTGTTTGTGTATTTGCAAACTCCACTTTGCTCAGCCTCTGAGGGTCAGATCCATAAGCCCCACTACCTCAGTCACAGCATGATGCAAAAACCATTCCATCTCTACAAGCAGAAGTCACATGCGATTCAAGGTTTTAGGATTCCAGAAGTTTCACCAAGGTGCACATCCAGAACTACTGCAGCCCTGATTTGAGCATGTAGAGACATTTCAGACACGCTGACCAGGTGCCCAGCAACCAGCAACCACACATGCAACATATCTGATGTACATTGACAGTGAGCACCAGGCAGCAACCCTCCGAAACTGTGGCAGCTGGAGGCATCGTTCATGCAAAATGCATCAACACTGCTAGCAACAGAGAATCCAAATCTCCCCCCTCCCAGCTGGGTACCCTAATTGCTAGAAACTGAATCAGGTTCTAGCCCACTCCTCTCGCCCCCAGTCCTTGTCTTGCATTGTAACTACACAGTGGCCCTGCCTGAAACAGAGGTGCAAATCTTGCTGTTTAAAGATCCTCCTGGGACTTTTCTTCATCCCTATTCTTTCATTTCCCATTGGCTGCCTTAGATGCTCCCTACTCAGCACACTGGCTGTCTTGGCACCGATTCCTGACACCTCTGGTAGGTTTCTTAACTCCAAACTCAAGTGGGTAAAAAAGTTAGGCATGGGGATGTTAATCTAAAGAACACCTAAAAATCATCTTCGCCTAAATTGGTTTTCACATGGCCAGAGTGTAAGGCAGATCTCCAAGGAGACGCGAAGAGTGACCATACTGGTCAGCATAAAAACGCTTCTTGCATGCTGCCTAGGCATGCAAGACATCATAAATATATGAATCCAGCAGCTGATGTCAGCGAGCTCACATGTATCCAACAAGAGGAATGTGATTAGACCTGCGACAAGCTGTATTTCTTCTGTTTCTTATCTAAATGCACATAGTTTGGTGTGCATGCATTCACTCTGCCACTCTCTCTCTCAAATGTTTCCTTTCTTCCTCTTCAGAGAAAAAGAAAAATGCCAACAACCCATTCCTTATGAGCAATTTCATCCTTTAACACACTGGATTTTGTTCAGGTCAAGTAACATTTTTGGTAAAGAATATAATTGCAATTGCATGTTTCTAAGATCTTGTAAATAGCATGACATTATTTTAAAAACTTATGAAAAATGCATTTACAGTGTTCCTTTAAGTGTTTTAACACAGCTTCAGCTGAAATTGCTTTATTCCAAAGCAATTGAATATAGAGTATTTCTATAAGGACCTCTTTGTCTCTCTGCAAATGACTGAGATACAGATACTTCCCAGAAAGAGAATGCACCAGAAAATATCCAACCTTACATTTTACTAGCCATAGTTAGTTATCTAGCACCATAAAACATCAGTTGCTCTGTTTCTGAAGATTATGTTGTAGCTAAAGCAAAACAGCACGATCAGCAGAGTCAAGTAGTGCTTAGAGGTCTTATGCAAGTTTAGGTTTGGCACCATACAAACACACAGGCTCTATTCAGTATGGTAAAGCCATTCTACAGCCAAAGCAGAGGCAATTCCATAGATCAAAAGCAAAAATGAAGCTAAAATTCAGCAGCACATTCATGCCATCCTCAAGGAAATACAGTATCACATACCTCCTTGTCATACTCCTTGGACAACATAGACAAACAAAATAGATATTGGCCTAAACAAGCTGGTCAGAAGATACATTGTTATCATTCAGGGCTGTAAGCTTGCCTACATTACAAGTCCAGGAGGAGTGCCTTTAACACATGGTTTGAGGCACACTTGGAAGAGCTTCTCTAACCTCCTGGGACACAAAGCTGCATAGAAAGAGGAAATTATTTCCCAGTGTGATAAAATCGAGATAACTTTAAATACTTTTCAGCAGGCATCACAGAAGACAAGATATACGCATAACTGCTGGGTCCAGTAGCACTCTCCTAGGCTATATAGGAAGCAAAGCCACCCTGCAATTCCTCTTACAGGGAAACCATAATGGAAATAAGCAAGTTTCAAAAACTTCACAAAACCACTGGCAGCTGCAATATGCGATGCCATCAGTACCTAACATATTGAAGACATGAAGCAACCTCTTTCACCACCTCCTCTTGCCCCCCACCTTGCTCTGATAAGAAAGGTGAAGTCAGAGAAGAAACAGTAGTACAAAGACACAGGTAAACTCAATTGAGACCAAAACCCCACTGTAATAAAAACTTCTTTTCAGGGTAACTCAGCATCCACTGCAGAAGAGAACTGTATACAGTTTTTTTCCCAGCAGAGTTGCTCCATGAGTGCCTTTCCTGGGATGATTCTTGCCAGTGGCCCCTGTAACATACTGTGAGCCTTGTGAGACTAGGACTCAAGCAGTCTTCCTGAGGGTAAGCATCATAAGCAAAGATTTATGCAGTAAAAGAAACCAAATGAAACTAAACACATAAACTATGACAGGCAGGACAGTGGAGTAAATTACTTGGCTTCTTCTCTGTTTGAGCTGCAGTCATCATTCATGCTACTTTGTACTTAGAAAAGGTCTGAAGTTATCAACACTCATACAAATGCAGCATCCCTCTATCAGGCAAATTCTGGTCTCTTAAGAACTCAAGATGCAGTAATAAGTCATAAGCAGCATAAATGCATGTTTTTTTCTGAGGGGAAATTGGAAAGAGAGGAGTCTCATGATACATACAGTGTTTAAGAATTTACATATTTCTGCACAGATCCAAAAAAACTGTGCATGAGCAAGCACTGCTGGACCTGTACAGACTAGCAACAGGACTTTCCACATGGATATTACAAAATGCTATCACATCCAAAAAAATTACCATGGTACCATTAAGTGCCATGACACTATTAAATCTATAGTACATAAACTCAGTGGTGCTTCAGGGAAACAGATTGCTCTCTCCTTACTCACCAACCACCTTCCTCTCCAAAACTGATCTCACTGAGTGGCTGGAGCCCGTCCACAATGGACTCCACTCCTTTCATGGACACAGTAGCCCATCATGATGCCAGAATCCCTCACCTCTTCTTTTCTGAGGGCCCAACAAATCCATGTCCAATGGAATACAATTTTTCTCTTCCATTTTGCTGGAGGAAGGGAAGAATGGCATGACTGAGGGCAAGAAGAGCGAATTCAATCTGTTCCCAGGCACACCCCACGCTACTGCTAGCACAGGAGAGAGGAGCACAGGAGAAGGAGCTGAACAAAGAGGCACAATGGAGCTGTATGATGCACAAAGGGACACACTGGGTGTGCATGGCATCAAAATAATCAAAGTGGCATGGTTGTACCAGCATCTAATATTTTCAGCATTGTTTGCAATCACATTTATTTAGAATTGCATTGCCATGGTGCCTGCATTTCAACCACTGCTTACCCAAACCTCACTAACTCACATCATCCAGGGCAGGCACTGAATCGCTTCTGCAGACAAAAAAGGTTCGTACAGGCAGGGCCAGTGGCATCAATCCCTCACAGAACTCCAACTAATACAGCTGAGGCGATGCATCTTGCAGGACTGGGGTGTTCAGTGTGAGATGTCTGACTACAGTAACACCAAGATATACAAGGAGCCTGTGACTGGGGACTAACTATTTTTGATGTGACAAGGTTCAGGATTTTAAAAGTAAATGTGGCAGTAACCAGAAACAACATTTAACTCCACGGATACAGCTTCCATAATAAACAGTTTCAGAAAAACACAAGAGAAAAGAGAATTAAAAAAAAAAGTTAAATACATGAAAATTGCATAACCAATTTTCTTTACCTTGCATTAGAACTATCCCAAATATTGTCACGTAAGTCAGCAACAAATCTCTTTTTGTTCCATTACTGCTGTAGTTCTGACAGTCAGGCATTTGTTCTCCGAAAGATTTACACATGCACTTAAAATTAAGCATGCAAGCAGTCCCATTGGGTACTGATGTAAGGTTCACGCCTTCTCTTGAATAGTCATTTTACACCTAGCTTTTTTAGCATGCAATATTTGTGTTCACTTTGTTCGTAAGACAATAATTTTAAAATAACTTATACATTCTGGATAGTACGGGCAACCAGTACGTGCCCCATGGATAAAGGTTCACACATGACACACAAAAAAACAATCACATTAGAAAAAGAGATATTCCACAGTATTTAAAAATTAACTCCTGTATCATTATTCTGCAGTTCATGCAATTATTGAAGTTTATTCACATGTTATCCACAGCAGAGATAAAGTTTAATAGTGTTCAAGTGCTTCCATGCTAAGCCACTGTTTTTACAGTTTTCTAGGCTTTCATTTATCTACCAAAATTATTTGAGTTTGGAATTTTCATTAATGTAAATTTTAACTGTTTTGAATGTAGCTTAGTGGTTATGAAATATAAAGTTTAAAAATATTATATATACTAGCTCCCATTATAAATGTCAGTTTCTAACCTTAAGTTGAACAGACAAAGTAGCACAGTAGCAAAGGCAAAATCAGCTACAGAAAGAAGTCTCATTGAGACATACCTTAGAACCTCCCACGGAAAATACATTTATATTTTACCAAGCAGTAGAACTTTAAAAAGACAGCAAGTCACACTTTGCACATGCATGAGACAACAGCTATGCCCAGAACTGTGTAGCGGAATAGGGATCAAGGGTAACTGACATTCACTCAACACAAACATTTAATTTTGCTGTAAAATACACACCAGGTGAATGGCAAGGGGCATTAGCTAGACTGTGTAAATTCTCTCTAGAACTACCTGGCTAAAGGGCAGAAAAACAACTTTGGGATTGCATTGTTAAACACTCAAAGTCAAGAAATAAGCAGGACACACTACGCTATGCAAAACATTAGTGCTTTGTACATGCATTACAATAAAGATGTTCCATATAGCCTCTTTCTTTGCACAATGCCGAAAAAGAAGCCAGTACCTAGGACGGTAATTTAGTTACCAATGGGGTAAGAATCTACTGGGAAATCTCACCTCTGGTTTTTACTGGCAATTTGTGCACACATAATTTACAGTGGAGTTTTCCCAAAAGAGTTTCAGAAAATGTTTTCAAAGTTTAAGAAAAGACACTGATGTGCAATATACATTGTTTAAAATGTTGTTTAAGCTGCAAACATTGAGCTATATACAACAAAGGAAATTAAATGGAGCTGTAGTGCCCATTTCTTGATACCTGAGTGCTTAACTATGCAGCCTTAACAGTATCCTATTTGGGTTTTCCTTTTGAGAGACTGAATGCCTAGAGTCTGCTTAAAATGTCAACATTTGAAATCTTGCAAGCAAAGACCAATTACATTCAATCCCAAAGACTCATACACCTAAAAGGGTATAATTAAAAAATTAAAGGAAGCAGTCATGCAGGATACTAGCAAGGAAAAAGTACTAAAGAAATTTTAGAAAAAGCATTTAACTCACCAGTCCATTGTTTGGCTGAGGTGAAAAAGGCAAACATTACTGAGATGCATCAGTGAGGAAGTTAGAACACAAATCAAGGCCTGTGCCTGCAAGCACACATTAATAACTTCAGGCCCAGAAGCTCTTTCCGTGGCAAAGTTATTCACACGTGTGCTTGCAGAACCTAAGCTCAGATGTTACCCTCAAAGTACCATATGCTAGTTACGATTTGCTACTGACCTCAATAAAAATAGAAATTCACCTGTGTTTAACTGTTTCAACTGAAGAAGACAAAAACTCCCTTGAAGTCTCACAAGGTAATGTAATAATTAATCCAGTCTTGCTGCTCACAGTTCTAGTTTGTTTGTTTTTAACATAAGTCTCTCAGAACACATTTAGGCTTACAACCAGAAGCCCTCCTTGGAAGCTACGTGAGGAGGACTGTACACCCTGGGGTACACAGAGCTGCATCTCTGCCTTGCAATGCACCAAGAATGCTTATGACATGAGGATTAAGCCATTATTCATTTTATTGGATATCTCTCTGCCAAGCCTGATGTAACCCGAAATGTACAATATTCAATTAAGTGTCTCTTAAAGTGCTCAGTCTTTCCAACATATGATTGTGTAGATTTTGGGGATCTGAACTGTGTAAGAAATCTAGCTGAAAGAAAAAGGGCACCACGCAAATGTGTAGCATGGAGCACACGTGTCTACCCAATTAGACAAACACTAACTACATATACAGTATTTTTTAAGTATATGTAACTGGTATAGGTTCAAATGGATTGCAGATTACAAACCACTGCTTGGAAGAGAAAATAAGTAAAAGGTTCAAAAATTCAGAGAATGGAAGACTTTTAAGCCTTTAAACATCAATAGTTTGGTAAGATGTAACTGATATGCTGTGTGTATGGACCAGTGGGCAATCAAAAATTTTAAAAAAGGCTAGACAGGGCAGCTGAGATTCACAAATAGTGAACACAAGATTTGGGGATGACTGCTCCAATATACGCTAGCAATGAGAAATCAAATATTGCTCAATCCTGTAAAACAGCATGCAGTTCAGATAACCTAAGTTCTTATTGAGAAAGGAGCTGACCAAAGCAGCTCTGTCATAGATTAGCTGAAATAAAAGAGCACACAACTCGGGCCACACTGAACCACGTGCTGCTTTGAGTTGTTTGGGGAAGCTTTGTTTTCTGATGTTTCCTCAACATCACTGACTTCAATGAAAGAAGGACATGGAGTAATTTCTTTTTAAAGTGTCAGTATTCAAATATGAAACCTAATGAAAGTAGTAAGTTCTGAAACACCAACACTACATCTAATTTTATCTGCCATTCGATATGGACCTGATCCAGCTAATGGCTAATTTTTCTTCTGGTATGGGAGTATATTATTAGGTGATTAAACAAAGTATTTCAATTTGTTTATCCTTCTGATCAGCAAAAAAGTCTAAATAGCAGTTATCAACCTGACAGGAGAGCACTGAGAAGTGAAAATGGTTGGAAATTATAACCAAATGTGAAAACAGAAGGTAAAAATAGGTACATAGAGAAAATGGGAGAAAAAGCAAAAAAGGACCATCGCACTAAGGCCTGCAAGCAGGACAGGGCCAACATCTGTGCCCACGCCGGGACCCGCCAGCCGCCGTCCCAAGAACCCGCTGCATCCTCTCGTCCAAACAGGTGTGTGTGTCCTCATGTTTAACATGTGTGTACGTGTATTTTTATGCATCTGTACATTGTGTAAGAAGGTGCACGGCGGGGCTCTCAGTGAGGCACTACTGGGCCCAACTGCGCTTGGCGGAGCCGCGGCCGGGCCAGGGCACGGGTGTCCGGCGGGGCAGTGCGGGGCCGCGCCGGGGAGAGCCACACCGGCGCCGATACCGGCACCGGCCCGGCGACACGGGCCGCGGGAGGCGCCGCGCAGTGTCATTCACACCGATGATGCATCGCAAGCGGAGCGCAGGCCCGCTGCTCCCGGCGCGGGCAGGTGCGGATCGTCGCCGCGCTGGCACCCAGCCCCACCGGTCGGAGGGCTGCCCGCTGCCCACCCCCCGCTCCCCCCGGGCCGGCGGCGAGCGGCCGCCGCGCCG
>VXAZ01005765.1:1475687-1586662 GCA_013399875.1 Gymnorhina tibicen
GCCTGCGCACCAGCCCGCCAGCGCCGGCCGCTCGCTCTCACAGGCAAGGACGGGGCGCCGCCCCCACCCGGCCCTGCGGCCCCGTGATCGCCCGGCACGGTCCGGACCGGCCCCGCGGGCCCCGCGCTTGGCGCCGGGCGGGGCGGCGGGAGATGCGGCCTCGGGCACCGGCGGAACGCCAGCGTTGCGGGGCGAGCACCGCCTCATCCCTGTGAAGGGCCTGATTGCCCTCCGGGTTCCTCCACGGCTACGGCTGGTGGCCCAGCGGAAGCAGGGGCACGCCGAGCTCTTGGGGGCCCTGCAGCCTGTCCGCCCGCTGGAGACGGTGACCATGTCACCAGCTGGTGACTCGCGCTGCTGACCCCAGGGAATGCCCCCGGCGTGTTCAGAGGACACCGGGGCAAGCAGCGGGAAGGTGCCAACACCTTCGCATCAAACCCTGCTGTCCTGCCTAGCGCTGTTTTCTACCCTCAAGACAGGCTGCTGTTCGAGGGATATTTCATCCAGTTTCAGCATCCCCAGGCATCATTCTGGGATGTCCCAAGAACGAGCTGTGCCTTCAAGCAAATTTTGTCAATGCTGTGCTAGTTTCTAGGTCAGCACGAACGTGACACACAAGCAGCCCGGCTGCAGTCCAGCGCTGTTCCCGAGATGACCACAAGCGTGGCGCGCTCAGCCTCACCGGCGGTTTGCAGGCTGCCTAGGACAGCCTGCCCGGGCACGTTCGGCAGTGCACCATTTGGCATGCGGGCCTGTGGCTGCCTCCAGGGCAATCGCCAGGCTGGTCTCGGGGCTTCTGGGGGGATTTTAGGATAGACTGGGGTTGGTATCGGAGGCAGGGAGCTTGCCACTTGCACGTAATTAACAGGTTGCTTACAAGAACAGCTCCAGGGCAAGTTTTTGAGTTAATAATGATGTATCAAGTTAGTCATAGCTGTGAGGTAGATATTTCAGCGCTTTCCCTTAAACTAAGTTTTGTAAAGATACTAAAAAGGTAAAGGATCTCAAGGACATCTACTACATTATAAACCAAAACCACTTAACTCTTTCATTGCTTTTAGTTGTCTTAGAGACAGTAGGGGAATGATAAGGATTCCTAAATGCATCTTCATGGTAGAGAAATTATAAGGATTCATAAACACACCCGTACTTGCCCACTATAAATCTGTGGAGAATATCTCTTTTTATCTTTTCAGTCCAACGAGTTAACTATTTTCAGTGTTTCAGCAAATTGTAGTCTCCCTTGTGCCCCCTGGAAGTTTCTTCCATCACCTGTGAGGCCCAGCAACATATACACCCCCTTCTCAGCAGTCTCCCAGGCTCAGCTTCTTGTAAAAACCTCCCACTTGCCAGATTCTCTTCCTTTTCTACCTGCCCCACATATGTGAGCCCATTCCATGCGCTCACCTGTTCTGTGAGACAGCACAACCTTTCTCTTCTTGCTGCATCTCCCTGACCTAGAAAATAGCAGTTAGATCAAAGCAGGCTTAGAGCCTTCCTCCAACCACACTTCTTCAAATAAACACAAAAACCAGACTATGTAGTGCTTATCTGCAAACTAGATAAGTAAATACTGTCACCTTGTCATAAATGAATAGATAATAGCAGTCCATTTATAAACAATAGAAAACAATCTTCGATTATTTTAATGATACCACTAAGAAGAGAAAAATTACATAGAGAAAATAGCATAACAATTGTCTTAGAATACAAATACAACATCCTGTGTATATTCATAAGTCAGGATATTTAGATGT
The DNA here is from genome assembly GCA_013399875.1 of Gymnorhina tibicen. NCBI lineage: Eukaryota > Metazoa > Chordata > Aves > Passeriformes > Artamidae > Gymnorhina > Gymnorhina tibicen. Next base: position 1,477,445 of record VXAZ01005765.1, read on the forward strand.
GAGGCTGAAAGTCGGTCCTATTGAGCTTTATTTTTGTGAAACGGGCTTCAGTGGGATTTTTTTTCCATTTGAGACTGCTAAGAAAATTACTAGAATTCTCATGTTATACTGCCACATGGTCTTGAGCCAATTGCCAAGGAAAAACACAAGTCAAAAAACTGCCTATGTTTCAAGTAGACTGGTGGTGAAATTCAGTGAGGTGAGTGAAAAAGGATGATCCTGGAAAGCCTTATTGAACTGCTCCCTAAATGCAACCTGAGCTCTTTTAACACTTAGAATCATAGAATCATGGAATGGTTTGGTTTGGAAGGGATCTCTGAAGGTCATCTAGTCCCAGCCCTCTGCAATGAATAGGATATCTTCAACTGGACCAGTTTACTCAGTTTATTCAAGATCAGGTTGGATGGGTAGGTGCCCCATCCAACCTGGTCTTGAATATTTCCAGGGATGGGGCATCTACCACCTCTTTGGGCAACCTGTTCCAGTGTTTCACCGCTCTCGCTGTAAAAAATGTCCTTTCCTTTATCTAAATCTGCTTCATTTTCCGTCCTTCAAGAGCTCCAGGCACCTCAAGATCTGAGCCTGCCTTCAGCACTGCCTTGGTCCTGAAAAGACTGGAAGGTCACTGCCTTGCTTACAGGAAAACCTGAGTTTGGCCTCACAGGTCTCTGATCATGACCAATATGCATGCACAGGACCAAGTTCCTTGTCTTTATAGAAAAGGCAGTGAAGGCTAGTAATGTTCACATTTTAGATGGCAAACAATATGACTGTAGTGGATTACAGCACTCTCCTTGGCCACATAATCAACTTGTTTTCAAAGTCCAGTGTTGACTGAGGTTAGGTTCAGGCCCATGTGTCATACTCATTTCAGTATGTTTTAACCACAAAGCCTTAGACTGCTCTGGGGAAGAGAGGAGGGACATTTTTCATTTTTTCTAGTGAAGACATGTCATTGTGAAGAGGAGAATCCAAGGTTAGCTGGACTGGAGAGAAACATGACTCTTTTATATGGAAAAATGCGATAGGATGAGGGTAAAGTTGTGAGTCAGTTTTCATTACAAACATACAAGTATTTTTTAGAGAAGTTAGGACATCATGTCTCTCCAGCCAATGTTTTTCTGTATTTTACATGTAATACTCACAAAACAGAGCACGTAGTGATTTCAGGGCTCCCTTCTACAATGAGAAACAACCTAGAGTTAGCTCCTTCTTGTGCTCTCTTCTGATAGGGAATCTTGAATTTGTTTGTACTCATGGGGATGGGTTTTGCAGGAGGAGCTGTAGCTTGTTTCCAAAAGAAGCCATGACTAAGTATCTGGACACTGTCCTTGAGGTGAAAAATTAGGCTTTGATAGTTTTCATGTTAAAAACAGAATGAGAGCTGATATACTACTTGATGTTTTAACTATTAAGGTATTGTATAGCAGGGCAACGCATCTCAATAGACACATTCGATCTTTGCTGACCTTATTAACGACTACCCTGGAGAGACCAACAGCCTGGGGCTCATGAGTTTTAGACTTGCTAAACGACTGAAAAAGGATTAACATTTACCTGTTGGCAAGTGTAAGGCAGAGCTCGGTGTGCTGGCTATTTTGGATCTTACTCATTAGTCTTTCTGTTACTCTTTTCATTACTTTTTGTGATTTCTCTTACAATGTTCTGGATTTTGTATGGCCAGACAAGATGCCTAAAATGTAGGCATTGCACTATGTAGCTTAAAGGCAAGTAAATATCTTCTGGCATCTAGAAAGATCTGAGTTCATCTGGGGAGGTCTGGAGAAGACTGGATCTGGAAAAATCAGATCTGGACAGATCTGGATTGCTAACTACCTTGGTGAAAGGCTGAGATAAAGCAAAGACTGACCCAAGGCCCTCAAGATCTATCCTGTTATCCAAATTATTGAGCTGTTTTCCTCAGTATACCTTCTCTCTGCCTCATAACATAGAAACTATCTTCCAGATGGCTCCTTCTGTGTTATATTGTATGTTCAGCAACATGGATATTTTGCTGTGTGCTAACTTACCGCAAGACTGACACCAACTAATCTTTCTACAAGTACAGTTTACAGTGAAAATAAACAAGGGGCCTCAATCCTAGTGGGAAAGAGCTGGATGTTAAAAAGAAATGAGCACAAGGTTTTCCTGAGCCAATCTTGTTTCTTAAAACTCTTTATTGACCTCTCTGCTTCAATGAAGTCTTAAGGAAAGGCACAAAGCGGTATCCTCTTCCTCAGGTCAAGGGTTTGGTGTGGATTTTTTGTTCTTTCTGTGGGGTTTTTTTGTGTTGTTTTGTTCTTAATAAAGGATGTTTGGCTGATGTGAGTTAGCACATCAGTTTTAGTGACTCTTAGCCAAGAATTTGTGCTTGCACAGTAGGCCTAACCCTGAGAATTTCTCTAATAAAATATGACTCACTCTGAATGAATCATTCACAGTTCTTCTGTTGGAAGGATATTCACTGCAGATCACGATTTCCTCAAATATATTTGCTGTTTTTCTGGTTATTTTATAACATTGTCTAATGATTGTCAATATTTCCTTTTTTGCTATTGTTCTTTTAAGTCACACATATTCTTAATTTAAACCCTGTTGTTTATTTGTGATTTTTGAGAAGGTCAGCCAAACATGATCTTACTCCCTTTCTTAAATAAAGATTTTCAAGTACTTTTACATGCATGTCTAGGATTCATTGTCTATCAGTGTTTCTGCCAGTGAAAAAACAAACTGGTCATTTAAATAGTTCAAGGAAAAGTGACTATAAAAGCAGCATGTAGAAATATGAATAATTCATTAAAAATCCATACAAATGGTAGTATATTTTTACGGCTTTTCCCATCTTTCTTCTCCCAGTGTGCGTATTACATATACCAGGAGAGTGAAATTCACAAAGTTGGAAGGAGACAGCTATGATTCTGTCTTACAGCTGATAATGGCATTTACACAGGCATTGCTGTAAAAATAAAACAGCTGAAAATGCTTTACCAGAGCTATGTTTTAGAAATGCATCTGAAATAACTAAAGAAACGTTGCTGCTGATGATGAGTAGGGGGTTAATTCTTCTGTTGGTGTAAATCAGCATAGGTGGTAGATTTGTGCTGATTTACATTGGTAAAGCCCAAAAGATAGAGGGGATACAGGACAAACGAAAGATGCTATATTTATTTCATAAGTGAAAAATACTTCATAACTCCAGCACATCATTGGCATGAATAAGTTATGAAAAATCTTCACAGCCAAAAGAACATAATCATCCTTCATGTATAACAGATTTGTTTATTCTGTAAAGATTCATTTCAGTTGATTAATTATCAGTATCTGCTGATGGTGGAGGTAACAAGCCATCTCTGATGAGAGAATCATTTTAGGACATGCTCAGAATATTTTATCACCTAGCACAAGTTGTGTATGCTTAGAATATTTATCATATCATGTACTAATAGTATCACATTTTATAAGCTAAGTACTGAATGTAAATTATATTACAGATATAGGAGTTATCTATATTTTTCTTGGTTTTTTTTTTAAAAGAAGGATATAAAAAAATAAAACACAGTAAGAGTTGTGCTTGCATGTCAAGTGCTGAACTGTGCTGCTGCATCAAATCATTGTTATTCTGGACCAGCAAAAATTTGCATAAGTGCAAATGGCAGCTCCTAACAATACCATCAAAATTGTTTTTGATTTGGTACCATACACCGAATCCAGCTAGTACCAGGCACATTGCACACTCACTAGCCATTATTCACAGATAGAAGCTAACAAGATGGAGGTTTATCAAGAGGTAAATTACCTTATTTTTTCTGCAATTTGATTTATTACCTAAACTAAATTGCAACTCCAAGTTAAAATACCAAAAGATGGATTAGATCATCTCAATACTGAAGCATTTATGAAGAGGGAAAAAATTATAATAAGTCTGTCAATCACTGCAAAATAAAAAGCAAAAGTAGATCAGATTTTTAGTACAGTATAATAATTTGCTATTTATCAAGTTAACCTTAGTCACCAAAATACCTAGAATATAAAGTATTATCCCTAACAAGATAGATTGAAATCTGTTACTAAATCCATTGAATAGACACATTACTTTAATCAGACTTTACTCACAGAATAATCAGACTTTACTCACAGAATAGACTAGGCATCATTTAGCAACGTTTGTAGGTCTTTAAATTGTACGTGTGAATGTCTGCATATGCTGAACTTGCATTGTGTGCAAGAGGACAGCTGGATTTTTATTAGCCAAGACTTTGCAGAAAGTAATAGAACCTCTGCAGAGTTTTGTACAAAGCACTGAGTTTCTCTTAGCTTCAACAAACTTACATGTTTGAAAATATAAAAATTTGGTCATCTTGAAACTCAATGCTTTCTTTGATTCTCCAGCCAAAAGCCATTATTTTTTATTTTCCATGGAGATAAAACATTTATTAATTATTAATACACATTTCCAAAGGATCCACTGTGAACTAGTCTTTTTCCACAAGCTGAAGAAAGATGGTCTGGCTCAAAGTCCTTTGAAGCCAACTGGAGCTTTTCTGTTAGTTTCAGTGCTTTGCTTAAAGTTGAAGACTATCACCCACCTCGGTATTTACAGCTCTCTGTTATCAGCATATGCCAGTTTTTGGTATTTGTTTTGTTAAAACGAGATGGATTGAGGCAAAGGTTCAAAAGGTTTTTAATTACTTACAAGATTGGAACCACTGATAGCAAGTGTGTTTATCTAGGGAAGATGGTAACTTTTAATTATTTGGAGTACTTTTTTTCCATTTCATTACTGAGAAATGCAGGTCACACAGCTTTTGTATGCATCTGGTCAAAAGTCAGCTGGCATCCCGTTTCAATCAGGCCTGAGACAAAAGTAGCACTCTCAGAGGTTTTATATTCATCCATATTTTGTAAAAAACAGCAGCCTAATAAAGACTTCTTATTTCTTCCACTGAAGAACTGACTGCACTGTAAATTCATCTCTTGATTGCAAAGAATCCATATCTAAAGAGGCACTAGGAAAGCCTAACTATACAGGAGAGGACATCAGCCTGGCTACTTATCTCTTTAAGCTCCAGAAGAATCCACAGATCAGACTTTCTAGGTTGCTCTGCTCACATAGCTGCTTACTTGGTAGATTGTTTCTCTCCACTTTTCTCTTTTCATTTTGTTTGCTGTTGTTTTCAGTTTGGTTAGAACCAGCCTTGGTGAGGTGGGAAGAAACCATCTGGATCTGCGGTTTCATGAAGTAGGCATGATATTTTTCAGGATGAGTTGTATGATCAGTGGTGACTCAGTGAAAATGAGTTGTGCAGCTTTTGTGTTTGGTGTCTCAGAGCTTTTCCAGCCAGATGTCCACACTCTACATATCAGAAGGAGGTTTTCAGGGCTTTCAAGTAAGTTCCTAAAAGTTGAACTGAGACAGATGTTTTAGTTGTTTAGTCCACTATTTCTGTAGTTAGCAAGATTTAAACAACAGATACAGAAAATCCCCTGCGATGCTTGCTGAAATCAGTAGGAAAATTCCCATCTGGGATTATGATTTATCCTCTATTAGATTTTGTGGGTGGATAGAGGTGTATGAGGCAGAAAAAGATTCATCTTTTTTCTCCTTTTCCACTGCTTCTACTACAGCAACAAAGCTAATCACATGTGAGTCAGCAAAGTGTCCTTTTCCAGGGAGAGAAAGGAAAACTTGCAAAGGGGAAAAAAGTGTTCATCTCTGCTGTGGTGAGGAGAACCACTTAGTCATGTACTGCTTTCTTGTTTATATTAATATAGAGTGACTTAAAGTGCACATCACTGAAATGTTCATCGCCTGGTGAGGGAATCCATTACCTTAGCCTTCTGCAGGAGCATCAGAGAAATAGTCGTAAAATGCTCTCAAGGCCTGTGTACTTTACTCTTTGTCTAGAATATCCCTGTCAGTGCGGAGCATATGCAATCACTGTGAGGCTCATTAGTAGATTCAGCCAGATAACTCAAATAAGTAGGGTGTATTTACTGAGAGAATACATGCAACTTTTGCTCCCAAGATTTGATTACCCTTCTTGAATCCTCAGCCACAAATCAGATGCTAAGGTGATAACCAGCACTGAACATGTACAGATTGGTTGTTCTTCCATTAGGGTCTGGCACTTTTTTTAGTAAGGATCCACTCACTTTCCTTTTGCCTCTTTGAAACTGGGCTTTATGACATCCACACAGAAGTTGAATCTGAAAACCATTTGGGACTTCAGAAGAGTATTGGTGACTACTTAATATTAGGGCTTTAGTGGGGGAATTGTGTCTTTAGGAGACTCCTAAAGGAGCCCACTAATATTGTTGTATTGGTCAGAAATTGATATAGAATAGCATTTTGCAGCTGGAACTCTTGTAGTGGATGAGACACGTCTGTCAGACTTCTTGACTCTGGACGATTGCAAAATGCGATACTTACCTCCCTCTGTCAATCTTGTATTGGTTCCCAGGTATGTTCCTAGGCATATAGTGGAGATTTTGGTCTTGGTTTATTTGCTCTTAAAAGCTAAGCAAACTAACAGCCTTCTCTGTATTTCCTTGTGCTTGATATCAAGCATATTCATATCCTGCAAAACTTGGGGGTGAGTAGAAATGACTTTCAGCTCCAGAGCATGTTTTCCTCTTAATTCTGAGAGGCCTGAGTTTGCTGACCTGCAGTGCCTGTTGCAGAGCCAGTGGTTAAGTAAATTTTTGGACAAGAGCTGAGGAGATGAGTTCTGATCAGTTTTTGTGGAATTTTCTACCTAACTTTGCATTGGCTCATTTTAAGTGAAACTTAGCGAATCATACCTTTTGAGATTCTTGTTAGTCCCAGTAAGAGTCTCTGGAGGAAAGAAAACATTCCATGAGTGATTATGCAGAAACAAGCTCAGTCTAAGCATCTAAGATATGACTGTTAGTTTCAGGGAGGAACTTTAGGTGCTTAGGTCAAGTATCAATAGAGCTGAGCTTTCAGATTCCTTTCAGGCAGATCTTCTATATTCTTGTTACTAAAATCAAAGATACTCACTTTGGTGCCAGGGAATTTGAAATGCTTATGTAAATCATTAACATGAACCATTTATTCTGACCACAGCTACATGGTTTAAGTTGATATATGGAATCTGTTAATCATTACTTGTCAGCTACTTGCTGCATATCAGAAGGTGATTCCAAAAGCTCCTGCCAACTTTTCAGAGGTCAGTACCTTGGGTTCTCTTTGCTTAACTAACCTGCATCCAGCTTTTGTAAGTGATCCTGAAATGCCTAGTCAGGTGTTTTTTGTAACCTGTGACACCTGAAGAGAAATCCTAACTTCTCTGTGTCAGATCCATGGAAAGGTGGTGAAACAGTTGGGAATGTTATTCCAAAGCTGGGTTTTTTTGGTTTCTTCTTCAATACAGTCAGCACATACTGCAGCCCTAGAGAAGCCACCATGTATGGTTCTGCAAGTCTCAGGGCCAGGAACTGGAATTGCCTCAGAGGACTTGATCCAGCAGGGACTTTGGATGCTGAACAAATTTTCACACAGTGTGGCTTGCAGTTGCATATGTGACAGACAGTGAAAGCATCAGAAATACCTGCAGAAATGCTGGTGCCTCTCAGTTGCTTGGAGTCTGCTGATTTTATTTATTCCTAACTCATTATGGTCTGGTGCAGAAAATATCTTGGTCTTTCCCCAACAGCTACTCCTCATGAACCTCTTTATCTGGCCGATTGCCTTTCTCTTCATCTTTCTCTTCATGGTCCCCCTTTCATTCTTTCTGCCACTGAGCAGCCTTGCTCAATCTGACTTGTTTCTAATCTGGGTACTTGCAACCTCATCCTTCTTCAGTTCACCAGTTTTCCTTTCCTAGTCCAGTGCTTGAAGTCCTTTGCCATTCTGTTTAAGATTTTTCAATGGCTCCTCTTCCTCAGCCTCAGTTTTCTTACCTCAAACTCTGCTTCCGTAACCCAGCACATCAGTTCTGACTTGTTTCTCTTGTGCCTTAATGGAACCATTTTATCCTCTTTTGTGCAGTGAAGCAGAAGAGAAATTCCCTAATTGTAATTTGGATCTGAAGTGTTGCATTATCCAACATCAAAGAGTAGCCATTCTGTGGGAATGTGGGGAGCCAACATCCTTCAGTTGCTGACTCAATGTAGAACAAATATTTAAAGAATTTTGGTACCAACCCTGAGGAAACCATTACTGCAAATCTTCAGGCTTTTCCAAATATTCCAAAGTTTTCATCTTGTCCCAATTAGATCATTTTACTGGCACACAGTAATAAAAACACACATCCCTAATACAAGTGTTAGCTCTCTATTAGTTTTCATCCATCTGTTCCAGAATAGGGTGAATGCCACAGCTAAAGACATTTACCATTGAAAAGACATCCTTTGCCTGTCATTCTTCAGAATGACTGCATCAGTTTTGCTCAAACTTTCAAAAAAATGTTACCGTGAGCCAGCCAGCTCCATGGAATATTATGGCCCAGAATGATGGGTTAATCTGTAGGCAATTGAAAATCAAATTTTATAATAGAAAATGCTGAAAAAACTTTATATTTTTTATCCAGTTATATGATGAATAAGTTATTCTTGTAATCTCATTTTTTTTCTTTATTGCATTCTTTTCTTTTTTGAGACAAAGGATGTAAGTAGGTACAATTAGAAATAGTAGAACAGCAGAAAAATAAGTGTGATTGCTTGTTGTATTGAAGTGCTAGATGAGAGATTCCACTTGCTTTGAAGAAAAGGGCAGGTTATGAAAAAAATAGCTCAGACTAAATGCACTATTTTTTGTCAGAATTAAAATGCTTTGTATGTTCAGTCTTCTAGAAAGGTAAATGACTGCACAGAATGTATGTAGAAAGTCTTGACACTCCTTGAAACAATCATTGATCAGACACTGTAAAGCCTCAAACGGAGGTATGTTGGTCCTTAGAGAATGACAGAAAATTACAACAGATTAAGAATATTTACTTTGGCAAGACAGAACTGAAGTTTCTGGAGAAAAATGCTTTTTGACACCGTTGTAGAAATAATGGTGTAACAGTAGAAAGCATTCCAACTAGAAATGGGATTTATACAAACCACTGATTTCTTTGTTGTCTTTTGCTTCAGCTAGTACCCAATTTTATTCCTGTAACTATTCTTTAATTTAGAACTAATTGCAGATGTAGGGTGAAAATGGGTTACAAATTTATATTTGCAAATGCAAAAGAAATATCGATTCTACACTGCTGGAGAAAATAAAAACATTTACTTGAATACAATTTTTGATGTAAAAGTTAGGATCCCAGCTTTAAAAACAAAATCTTACAAATTACAGATATTATTTCAACACTCATAATTTGGCAGTGTTCTCTAGAAATACATTGTTTCTTAATAATTGTCTCATGGATTTCATTCCTCATGATGATCAGTACCCTAAAACATCATGTCTTACGGAAGAGTGTGGTGCACACCTGAATTTGGAAGTTAGTGTTAATAAAGATCACAGGTCCCACCTTTAGGTTTGCACAGTTCTTTTGCTGAATAAGTAAAAAATAATAGATTGCACTGACTATATGCACCATTCATTTTTAGTGGAAAGTGGAGTTTTAATGTGCTGCTGTATATTCTTATAGTTCTTCAGAGTGGAAGGTACATACATATGATTGCTTTCATCTGATGCCTGGAAGAAATTCTGACTTCAGGCTGCAGTAGTCACACTGGGCTAGCTGGAAGTGGAGGGAAAAGGTTTTTAATAGAAGCACAATAAAAAACTGGTTAAAGGCTACTGCTGTTGAAGAACAAAGTTAGGCTAAGAATAAATCAAAGGCTGAACTCAAAGGTTTAATTTTTTAATTATAGATTAATTAATTGTAAATTCTTAATGTTCACTACTTCTCAAGAAACAAACCAAAAAAATGCTCTAGTTTTATTCTAAAGGTGTTACTAACTGTAAATCCTATTTCTCACTGGAGCAAAGCAAATACAAAAAATAATCTTCCACTACAGAGATGTATTGGTAGTTCTGAGAAATTCAGTTTATCTTCAATGTATCCCATTTTGTAAAGGACCACTTTTCAAGCTGAGGAATATTCCTGAAGACTTGTCATTTTCTTATTAAGGTTTTTCTGCAATCCCTTCTGCACTGCTATGACATTTTTAAGCTGCAGATCTTCAGCGTTGTTTACCAAGGGAAGTTATTTCCATTGCCTGAGCAAGTGAACTGTGCAAAACAAGCCACAAAGCAGGAAAAGGAGAGCGAGTGTCTGAAGGAAAACAACCACAACTATGAGCAACAATTGCAATGAATGAACCAGGGGAGTCTGAGGTTTTGCAGCTCTCTCAAACTAGCCTTTAGAAAGCAAAAGTAGATTCAGGTCACAAACATGTTTACTCATTGGGACAGTTTTGTGATATGTATTTTTGTTAAGGCCCTAGGCAGGCAATTTCTGCCAACGGGTATATGACAGCATAAGCCATGGCTTAGAATTCAGATTTCAACCAAGGAAACCCACAGCAAGACTTAGTTAAAGAAACTGACCACATTCTCCAGAGTAGATCTAATGGCCTTGATTCACGTGAGTGAAAATCTTTCTGAAGTCAACAGCATTATTTGCTGGAGTGGAGAGGACTCTAAGGAAAAATGATCCATTGATCCAAACTCTGTATACAGTCTATAGCTTTAGGTAAAGCTGATATTTGCTGACATTGTATGTTCTGGCATTTATAGTAATTGGTCACTGGCTACGGAATGCAATCACAGAGGTGTTCTCTTCATTTATGTCTGTGGTCATTCCCTCATAGTCGTAGCTGATTCAGGAAACAGTTTACAAAAGTTGTCTCTTCAACTGAATAACCATGAACTCTAGCATCTCTCTGATTACTTGCTGTGAGCTTTGCTTAGACAAATCCACATTCATTTGTTTACTTGTTTAAAAACTGTCTTCTATAAATCCTAGAATGTGAATGTAGCAAAGAGTATTTTAGCCATTTTCACCCTGTTCAGTTTCTCACTTGTTTCTCTAGTCCAGCTAGAATGGATTCAGGTGATACAAATGTCAACATTTTCCTTGGAAACTGATAATAAATCCTGAAATTAGGAGAATATTCAAAACGTTACACCTAAACTTTCTTTTGTTTATGCCTGCATTTCTTTTGCCTGTTTCCAGCTCTGGCGAGCTGAAACTTGTCATCCATAGGGATTCCTTCTTGAGGTAAAACAACAAGGCGGTAGAAAATACGTGCATGGAGGGAATGGTGAGGAAATCCCTTCAGAAGTTTATGTACTTTACTCTTAGTGTCTGCAGGAAAAAGGAGTGAGCGTAAGCAGGAGGAATGTATTTCAATATTCTGGTACTTCCACTCTCTCCGTACAGGCTCACACACTTCATCAGCTTAAAAGAAAAGCAGTAAACTGTTGTGAAAGGGTACCTGCTCCTTTTAGCCCACACCAGAGTCTTTAGACTAAAGCAGAGACTTTAGACTGCTTTCAGTATCCTACTATACACATCAAAGTCATCAGGAGAAAACAGAAAGCAGGAGCAAACAGCATGGTAAGTTATTAAGAATAAAAGCAGCTAATAGTCTTTGTTATGTAATGGAATTATAGCAGTAAACAACAATGGCATTTCTGACACGGTTGCATTTAGTGGGTGTCTGACAGTGGATGTGATATTTGATTTCCATTGAGTTAATCTCAAAACACTGATGCAGCAAAAGCAAGCAAAAGTCAAAGGGCTGATGGACAGCAAACAGAGGAATCTGAGGGGACGCTGAAAACAACTGAAGGTATTTGCTTCATGAAGAAAATGGTATTTATGTTGTAAGAAAAGGATTGCTCCAGAAAAGACATGAGCTTAGTAGTCTTGGCTCTCTCAAAAAAAAACAAGCAGACTGACTTTCAAAGAAATTGAAAGGCAATAAGTCTAAAACTATGAAAAGAGATGCCCTTTTCCACTGCACATAATTACATTTTTGAAGACACCACTACAAAATGCTGCTGCATTAAGGTACTCAAGACCAAACAGATTATTATTTTTTGTTATGAATACTAAGAATCCCATTCTGTTACATTTGCTAGAATAAAACTATGCTGAGTCCACAAATTGTGTTTGAATTTTAGAAAATGCTGCTGGAGCCAAGAAAAGATAACTTTGCTGATTTTTACTTTCGAAGTTTTGGGGGTTTTGTAACTTAGAATTGTGTTCTGTGGGTAATTTTTATTATGCTTTGAAAGAATGACTACTTTTGAGTAATAAGAATGCTATATTGCCTACGATGGAAAGACTCTATTGCTGTGCATATATCCTGAAGTAAGAAGCTCCCTTTTTATATTGCTTCATCATTTTTCCCTTCTTTTGAATGCTTTGTTCATCAGATACGTACCTCTTTATATTTGAGTCTGATTCCAAACATTTGCATTACTTCAAAAGAGCTTTTAACTTTCTGTTCTCTTTGGTTCTACTTTTTCCTAAAGCCCATGGGTTTCTAGCATTTGGGTATTCCAGTCTAGGTCTTCAGTCATTCTTTGTTACTGGTGTTAGCCTTTATTCATTTTATGTTAGTATCAGTGACTCCAGCAGAGATTGGACCTTTGCTGTGTTAGATGTGTTATAATCAATAAATAAGATTTAAAAAATATATTTATTTGTTTTTATAGAAGGCAAAATTATAGATTTAATTTATAAGTTAAAATTTTGTCCTTGCAAAAAATTACTAGAGATCTGTTTTTTGTTTTCTTTGTCTTTGAAAATCACTCCAGAATAATTCCTGCGGAGTGTCTGGCCCTTTGGTCACAGTTTTTATTCAGTCTGTGTTGGGTTTGACCACGCTGATGAGACAGGGATGTTGAACTGCTACAGCCCTCAGCATCGGAAAATATGGTTGTATTTCTTCTGATGCCAGAGCTGCCTTGTTCAGAACAAGCAGGGAACTCTCTGCTGTGTAAGAATAACCTTTACAGTGATATAAATGAGACTTAATTTCATGAAATTATAAATAGGTGGCTATTAGCTGTGTTCAGTAATGAGGAACTGTTGTGATATGCCCTTTTCAGGCACACTTTGGCCCTTCTATCATCACACCAGATGATTGCCTGTAGCCATATGTCTGTGCAGCCCCAGTTTGGCTCATTGCCTCCCTGGCCTCAAGAAGCCTCAGCTTCTGCTTTTTGCTATTTATAAGGAGCACTCTGTTTTCAAAGGTGCTCAGCTCTATGAAATGTTGGACTGATTTCACAGCCTGGTCCAGCTAGCCAGACCCACGCAATCCTTTTCTTACAACACCAAATCTTGAAGGCAATGGCGAAATGGTCTCCACTGTGGCCGGAAGAACTCATATATGTAGTGCACTGAGGTCTGCAGAGGTCATTCAGGATCAGATCTCTATATAGAAATGACAGAGCTTTTTATAAACTTCAAAAGAAAGAATGAAGGTTTCCACAAAAGCCCAGAAGCCACTTTCACTGGGAACTAACAAAAGGTATATTATATAGCTGTCATCTTCATGGGTTTGCTATTTTGGACACGAGGATGAAAATTATGCAGTTCTTCCATTTTCCCTTTTTCTAGACTTGCATTGGTTACAATGTGGTAACCAGTAGACCAGAGCCTTTTCTGTGTAAAGTGGTGAACATTCAAAGACCTACCACATGAAGTCCCAGTCCTGCAATCAGACACAGAGAGAGCTTCCTATGCATCCAGAGGCCCACTACCAGCCAACAGAAACAGCAAAGATCACTTTTGAAGGTGTAAGCTCAGAAACTGAGACAGATTTACTTTGATGTTTTCCTCCAACTGAAATGCAGATATATTTTATATTTTTTTATTAATCTCTTTAATTGTTAATATTTTTAATTATCTGAAGTGTGCAAAAGCTCCTGAAGGGTAACATAAGAGAAGTGATATGAAAATGCATTTTAATTCCTAATATAGAGAATTATAATTATGTGATTCTGTGACTTTTTTTCCTTCCCTGATGTTTTCCAGAATGTGCTATAAAAATAAAAACTTACCACTGTCTCCTGGCATGTGGTGACATGGTACTGGCTTTCTTTATTTTTCTTTTCTGGCCAATTCAAAGTCACTGTTTTGAAAAATCAAAGTCTTTTTATTTATCTTCCTCTGGATCACTTTGTCCAGAATAAGTGTCCAATATCAACAAAGAAGAAACATAGTAACTTAGCATGTCCCTTTGTTCCCTCTGTGAAAAATGCCAGTGCTATACATCTTTGCTCCCACTGGCTGCATGGCTGTCAGACATCAGCATTTTGGGAGTAACTTTCTCAAACGCGGTTTGTATTTATACAGACTAATTTATGTGTAACAGAGGATTCTTCTGGTAGACCAAGTAGAGCTCCTGGAGAAACCAGCAGATCCTATCCTAGCTGGAAACAGGAGCTAGTGGAGACCTTTTTTGTCAGTGTTAGCTTATAGAAAACAACATAAAAGTAAATCTAACTGCTTGTTGTTATTGATATCTTCCTGCTGTCAAGGTGTGGAAAATCCTGCCATTTCAGAACCAGGTCATTTCAGACAGTTAGAAAATATTCATATATTATGATAAGTAACTTCAAAAAATAAGTTATGCTATGACCAATGAAGATAAGATGATGTGGTATAAATGTCATATCTTGCCGTATACGTTACAGAAAGATGTTACACACCGTGTGACCCCGTATAAGATGAGACATTTTTATTCATCTCAGGTGCCTGAGAGCTCTAACCCTGGTCCTAATGGCTGTTCACATTACTGAGATACCCTCAGACCAGAGTTTTGGGAGGGCTACTGTGATGTAGTACACGTGCCCTTTCTCAGATATAGGTGCTTGCCCCGAAGAACTTCCAGTTTCAAAAGGTCTTAATTTGCTGTCATAGAGAGGACTTGAAATTCAAACACTTGATTAAGTCATTAGCAATTATACAGTAAGAGGTTTAGTAGTAATCGTAACATACAAATAAACCTTTAGGCTTTAAGTATATGTTGTTTTTATTATACTGTAACTAGTTTACCATTATGTTTCCTTGTGACAGATTGTTTTCTTCCCTGCGGAACACAGCCACTGCTAATATTTCCATTATGCTAATATTCTAAGGGCCAATTATTGATATTGACATCACAACCTTTTCGAAAAAAAGTACCATTCATGAGTCCATGCCATTCATTTTCCTAGAATGAGTTAATTTTTTTTACCATTAGCATGTCAATTACTTGAGTCTCCATAGATTACCCAGTTCCTGTGGATACTGCTGTCTGTCATTGCTGCTGAACACTGATTGCTATTCAAGAGCCTGTCATACCAGAGAATATTTTTGTAAAACCAAACTGGTTCACTCCAGACACACAAGACCTAGGAATTCAGATGGCCAACCCCAGTCTCCAAGAACTAAACAAACCACACAGCTGAGCTCAGATATGGAAAACTCTGCAAACCAAACATGCAACTCAGTATACAGAGCAAGCCAAAAAGTCTCCCAGATACAGAGCCAGGACTGCCAGCTGAGACTGCTATTGCTAAACAGAAGAACATGCAGGCAGGAGTTGCTAAGTGAGCAAAAATTAGGCAACAATATTTAAGCTGAAGCAGGGTTTAGCACAGCAGTGACGTCATCTGAATAACTGGCTCTGCGAAGGATTGCATATTGTCAAGACGATGCTTCTTTTGACCTCAGTGATCATGGAGCAGGAGTTCTGCAGAAGGTGTGCAAAGAAGTTTGGGTGAGAGTAGCAAGAAGTCTCCCATGGAGACATCCCCAGGCGTGTGGCAGCGTGCTCACAAAGAGCTTCTCTTGGCTGCAGCACTAACAACTCACAGGGACAGTTAAGTTTACCAGTGTCCTCACCTGCCTGGCCTGAAGCTGAGCTCCAGGATCATCTCACGGTGTTTTCTGGTGTTGATGGTCACCTGGGGCTGGAAATCCTGGGGAGCAAATGAAGAAAGAGATGTCTGAGTGGCTGCAGAGGGAGGGGAGAGAGCTGCTTTAATCGCTGCCTGTTACCTTGAAAAGCCTTTGAAAGGAATGGTTGCAAGGATTAAAAGCTAATGTGATTACTTTAACAAATTACATTTTTGAAAAGAATAACAGGAGTAAGTTTCAAGCAGAAATATCTATGAGACTGTGAAACAATTACCAAAGAAAAATGATTCTCAAAACTTCCTTAAGAGTTATTTTAAACTAAATTGGACAAGTAAACAGGGAGGAAATTATGCATAAAATAATGAAAGTAGTTTCTTGCTTTGTAAAAACTACCTAGAAAACAAAACAAACCCAACTTTAAGTACATAGGAGTGGAAAGAAATATTCCAGTTTTAAGAACTTGTTTGTGTCAGAGATCAGTGTCTCTTTACATAAGGAGGATATGTGCAACATTTAGATTCCTATTCTTTCTGCAGATTCTGCAGACCAGCATTGAGACACTTTGCAAAATATAGTCATTTCTTAAAAACTACGGAATGATGTATACTGTGGCCAGCACATAACTGCACAAATAACTGTCACATAGCACAAAAAATGCACTATCTTGTCAAATGTTGGAAGACTCTTGAGAAGCCTTTTTTTTTGACATATAGCATGACTGCTCTTTTTTTTTGACAAATTTGTTTCAATAGCCTAAGAAAAAAGGCAACAATAATGTCCAAATTCCTTTAGAATTTCAGAGAAGGACCAGAATATTAAGGTATGTGTTTCATGACAATTCTAGCTCTTCCCATTGTGTAATTTTAATTCCTAGCACATCCTGGGGCTGTTCTGCATTTAAAATTATTTCTAATGTAACATAAAATTAACTGAGTAGAATTCAACCAAAACTAACCTAGTATAGATTTCCATTAGTGCCTAGGAACTACATGTTTTTTAATTCACTCACCTGGCATATGAGCTCAGTTAGCAGGGAAACACCTCTGAGCCCCTTTCACCGATGTAAAACTGAGATCCAGAGATACCACAAGTAACATTGCCAAAACATGTAAGTCACATCTTCAAAAGCAGGTTATGCATCCAAAGAACAAACCTCAGAAGCTGTCAGCTTCTGCTAAAATAATCGGAAATTAGGCCTGGGAATATCTGAATATCATAGCCTTGTTATTTGAAAGTCACTAATATTGTCACTTACAAACCCAGAATGAGAAGGAAACAGGTATCCCGTTCCTGTAGTCAAAGCACTGGGCCTTTCATTAGCATTTATTTTCCATATATGTTGCTAAAGGACAGTTGTGTGCTTTGGGATGGCTTCATGTGTTTTGCAGTCCCTTATGCATCTAAAGCATTTTAACAAAAAATAAAAATTCAGGCCCATATGTTCCTTCAGTGCCTCTGAGGTTAAGCTGTAGTTGAGCAGGAATTGGCAGGATTGCAGTCTTGGTCACAGGTACTTAAAACCTCCCTAAGTTCCATTTTAATCACATAAGCCCTTTTCTAGATCAAGACTTAATGTACAAATCCCTCTTAGAAATTTTATCCTAAGAGAATGTCCTGAGGTCATTTAGAAAGCCTATAAGAGAAGGAATTGAAATTAGGTGATATTCTCAGATAATACTCTCTGAATATCCTCCCAAAAAAATTTGTTTTATGTTGTAGTAAGCTAATGGTGATTTCTGCTGCTCTAAAATACATCAGAAAATCATTAGGAAGCTATCTGTTTTCAGAGCAAATGAAAGATGCCTTTCAAAAAGGGGTAGATACTTACATCGAAAGGCTTTTTTTTTCCATAGGTGAGGCAGGAAAATGCATAATTCCCAATCATATAGGCCGTATTTGCTTTGCATGAAAATCATGGTTAGAAGGTCAGAGGGCATCGGGAGTGGAATTAGGATGTCTCAACATGAGATACTCACAACTGTGGCAACTGCAAATGAAAGGAGAGGTGAGAGGACTTTCTGGAGCTGACAGCAGTATTAAAACGGGTGATGCCTTCCATGGTGCACATAGCAAAGGGAGTATAGAGCAGCACTGCTCCTGAATAGGAGGCATGTCTGAACACAGAGAATGAGCAAAGTCATTTGCCATAATTACAAAATGTATAAAATGGGGTTTATGTCTCCTTTCAACTAAACCAACACAGCATTCTTAGTGCTGTATGTTATGAATTCATAGATATGTAGTCCGTCCTTCATTGCAGAGTATGGAGATGACACTTTATGATTTGGTGTGTAAGCAAGTTGACTGCTATCTATGACTGCTGGTGTAAATTGTTCCTGCCTTAGTTAGACCAATGAAAGGTGACAGTTACAATGCTTGAAGATTTCCCTTTTCTTTCTAAATAATCTGTGTTTATGAAAATAGCCACACCATCAGTAAGGTTAGTCATTCCACTTAACACCAGAAAATTAGACTCAACTGATTGCAGTGTTCTGTCTGCATAAAGCTGGTTAGTCTTCTAATTGAAATTGTTTCTAAAACTTATCATTTGATGCTGTATGTTCAGGTAATGCAGGATATGTTGTTACTGTATTTAGGGTTTGCCAAACCTTCATGAGGTTCAGATAAAAGCTGATACCAAGTAATAAAAATATCTAAGTGCAAAAATAGAAGAAAAAAAGGAGGTTGCAGTAGTTTGGTTTAAACAAACAGGGGAAATAATTTATTTTCATATACTCCATCAAATAAAGCTTTTCAAAGTTACTTTTAAATGTAGCCTGTGGATTTTATATCTTTAATCTTAGTTAGTCACATCCTTTTCTTTCCAGTCCTAAGTATGAAGTCATAAACACTCTTTTATTAGAGAGGGGAAAAAAGTAAAAAATTGTGCAGTTAAAGAGGTCTTTGCATGCTTGTTTACTCTCAAATCTCTGGAAAGCAGCTTTTAAAATAAAGCAGAAAAGATGGCTGTCTGACATGTGAGGAAGATTTATCATTTTTCAAATACATTTTAATGAATGTGAAGGGTTTTAAACTCTCTCTGTCTCTGACTGTATGGCTTGCTATTCCCTTTGAAAGCAGTTTAATTTCTGTTAGCATGCAGACGCTGCTGAGACTGCTGAAACAAAAAAAGCCTAATTTTATAAGAAAATCTGTTTCAGTATTTTAATTTTGCTTTTATTAGTCGCTTATTGCTTGAGATCACAGGTCAATAGAGTCAGGGACCAAAGCAAAGGCACTTTGCTCCACGCTTCGCCTGCTATACTATTTGAAACTTCAAAAAGTTGCATGCTGAACGCATCAAAGATTGGTTGGGGTTTTTTAATACAGTAAAGGTATATAATAGAGCTTTTGTGTTTTCTCCCAAAAGTTAATAAGCATCCTGAACTTTTAACATAAAATCCTGACATTAATTCAGTTGGGCAAATTGAGTAAATCCCATGTTTTGACATGAAACAGTCTCTTGTTCTCATCAGATGGAAGTGAATATCCTGGTATTTTAGCTCTAGGAATCTGAAAATGTCAGAGTAGTTTATGCCTGTGGAAAGCTGTCCAGTGAGGAAATATCATCAATAAAGAAAAACAGTGGATTAATTTTGTGGTATACTTGGGTTTATCATTCCACCTTGCTTTCAGATGTCCAGTAGTTCATGCAATGTGCATCACAAACAGTGCACATTTCTACCTGCAACATCAGACAGGACAGGTAGGAATGACAGAGAATATCCTGTTGCCCTGTCTCAGGTTTGATTGTGGCCTTTTATTATCCAGCTGACATGACACATCGCCATGTACAGTATGTACGTGGTGTCATTGAGCAAATGTGAAAAGACTTTCCCGAGAGACTGAGGAAACACCACAGCTCTGTATCTGCTGCTCCTCCGTTCCTCCTCCCAGTGACTGCAGGCGTGGGCAGGTGAAAGTTTGAAAGATGGTGAAAGATGGGGTTCATGTGGACAGGTTGCAGTGAAAAGGGGACAGAGGAAATAATTAGAACTAGCAATGTAAGAACTAGCAATGCCGCAGAGGTGCCTCTGCTTTGCAAGCCTTTTGGTTTGAGGGGGAAAAGTTAACAAATGCTTCATGCCAAAGTTCACAGATACTGTGTGCCTGACCTTCCCATACTTCCTTGGCAGTGCTAGAGGGCAAGGCTAGAGTTGCAAGAAACTCAGAATTGCTGACCCTTTATGTGCCATTTCATGAGCCATCCTTAACAAGCAAAAATGAGAGGGAAACTAGCTTAGGCAGCAACTATCCTGTAAGAACTTATTGCGAGGACTTGTGCATCTTCCTTTGAAGCAGCTGGTGCTGGTCACTACTGCAGAGCAAACCAGCTGATCCCACATGGCCATTCTGCAATTACCAGCTACTGTACATGTTGGGATTGCAAATGTTATACAACATGTGCCCACGTGCTAGCAATTTTCCAAGTGTACATTCAAATGTTCACATCTCCAGTACAGTCAGTATTAAGTATGTTTAAAAGTGAACATCTAGGAGAAACTGAACTACAAATTTGGCAAGAAAAGCAGCTGCCAAAAGTGAAGTTGTGTCCTTTTCCTCTCTGTAAACAGAAATGTGGTCCTCCACAAATGCCTTGTCAGCTCTCACCTCCCAGTTACATCCCAAAAGCTCATTTGTGCTTTTCACCTTTATCAGTTTTGAGCTTTAGCAGATTTCTCTTGCAGCAGGTAGAAATGTATTTTTATGACCCCAAGAAGAACTCTGTGACACACACACAGGTGTTCAGAGAGAATTTGATTGACTTTGTTGGCAGATTTTACAGAAATTTGCGTTTGATGGCACTACTACCACGAATATTCACTGCTTCCTTGTGGCCTCCACATTTAGATTTTCCTCTGAATTGTTTCATTAAAGTAATTCCCAACTATCAAAAGAGGGGGAGAAAGAAGCAAAGCAGGGGGAAAAAGAAGCAAATAAAAAAGAAAACATAGTATAGTGATAAAAGACAAATGAAGCATGAGCTTGGGCAGTGAAACGGTTAATTAGGAAAAAGTTACAAAAAAAAGATCTCTGAAGTTATTGTGAGCTCAAGAATGGTTTCTTTCTGAAGGATGAAATTAAGTTGTGTTAGACCATCACTTTGATTTTACCGGTCTAACTAAGGAAGATGTATTATTATTTTCATAGTAGGGGTTGATCTACTGAATTGCACCTTGCTGATCTGTCACTCAAAATGACAACACAGACAAGGGATCTTCCTTGATCTCGAGACAGCTGAGGTTTCAGACAGGAGTCCACCAGGAAGATAAAGTTAGTTTTTCAGACCTTGAACTTCAGAACACTCATGACTAAGGGAGGAAGATATTACAGAGTATATTTTTAAGTCATCAATGAAGGCCATTGATTTGCCTTATAACAGCTATTACGATGAGAATCTGGTAAATCTTGGAAGCCAGTTGCCAACTGCATTATTACCATTACCTCTCAGTTTAACTTAATTTACCAACAGTTCAAAAAGAAAGCAGTTAATTCTTCACATAGGTTAGGCTGGCCAGATCTTCAGCTCATTTACACCAAGCTCTCTCCTTTAAGTTCACTGTAGTTATTCTGCTTTGCAACATTTGAGGACGCAGTCCGCTAACTATACAACATTGCAGAAGATACTTGAAAATACAGGGGCTTATTCAAAATTAGAAGTAAACAATTTTTCCACAAATATTTGGACGATAAAGAATAAATGAGATCGTCTGGAAATGAGGCAGCAGATTTACCAAAGCAGGCTATATAAAACAGTTGGCCAGTTTAGGCTTGGATCCTCATTCAAAGCATCAGGACTCACTATGTAGTTTTCTGTTCTGGTGGCATTTGCAAGCAAATATTTATGTGAGAGCCTCTTGAAGTGTGAATGTACTACTGACAACATGTTTAAAAAAAAATAGAAACTACCTGAACTCTTGACAGTGAGGTTTCTTCAGCTAAGTTTGCAAAATATTTTTAACCTTTGGCATCTTAACTGTCAATTAGATTTTCATAATATAAATAGCAAACAATGGAAGAAGGGTGCAGCCCCAGGTTTCCATACAGGATGTGTAAAACTGTTTGTTCCCTGACCACGGACATCTCTGTTTACCTACTAGGACAAATTAGTAATTGCAAGTGTGTACAATCACTCACATTTTCATGTAAGCCTTTACAACTGCAATATGCAAACAGGTTTTCCTCAGCCCAGTACTTACTCATGGAGACCTCCAGCCATAGTCTGACTCTCAAACCTGAGCAGCTGGGGCTAAACAACAAAAAATCAGTGTTTCTATTCACCTCACATGAATGATAGGACATCAGTGCTTGGAGAAAAGGGACATCTCCAAAACAAAGAGGAGCATCTGTAGCTGGTGAAATGGAGGTGTGGAAGAGGAAAGGGCGGCAGAGGGGTGTGCGCTGTGTGTGGGGCTGTCACACCAGCCGGGGCTCTTAGCAGCATTCCTGCCAGTCCACCTTTTCTCTGAGATGGGTACTGATGGTTGCTGTGAAGCAAAGGGAATTCTACCTGAAGGCCGCTTTTCAGAAGCAAGGAAGAGAGGAAATCTGTGCAGAAAATCCATGCAAGAAAAATGGAAAAATATTAAAATGAAATATAAAAGCAAAATAGTAGAATGATGATGCATATTTCTGTGCCCTAATTGTTTCCTGTCACTCTTCTACCCCAAGAATAGAAGGATATAATATTTTGAACCAGAGTTACCAGCTTGTGTTTGAGCAAATTAACAAATATATTCTTTTAATTTCAATATACACATTGCTGAGGCATTGCTGCTGAAATTCAGCGTGAGAAAGCAAAAGCTCTGCAAGAGCACAGAAGTAGCTTTTTCATGCCAGCCATGCCTTGGCTATCCCAAAGTGTGGAGACCTTTCAAACAGACAAAGGCCGAGTTCCTTAAGCTCCCACTCTTTTTCTGTTGTATTTCTACATCTTTTAGTAACTCTTGTTTTGAAATGAGTATCAGTCTGAGCTCTACACTTTGCAGTCCTGATCTCATACCTGGTCAGCCTAAACTTCTCCCACCCTGCCCCCTCGTCCTTCAATGGATGTAATTCTCCTCTCTACCTTTTCTGGTTTCTTGTGCTTTCAATAGCTGAATCCAAATCCTTTACCTGAATTCTCACTCATCCCATTGAAAGTGATTTAAATATAGTGCAGATGCAGAAATTTCCATTCTGGGGACATTACCAAACATTACTCCTGCTGCTCTGAGCCAGCCAAGGGGTATGAGCACCCCACATCAGTAGGATTATGGACCACGGACCACGGACCTTTTCCATTTCATATTTCTGCAAAATAAAGAGCCCTTGACACATGTTGGAGAAAACTCTTCATAAATGGAGGCAAAACATGTTTTGTTTTTCTCTCAAAGGAGTTCAGTCTTGAATGTACTAAGACAACATTCCCATTTCTTCTGAGTTTTAAGAGGGATAAAAGGCAGTATTTACAGCTTTTGCCATGGGGCCAGTACAAGACATGAAATAAATAAACAGTTTCTGGTGGGTGATGATGCCTGGATGGATCCAGTCCATGGATGGGGTCAACCAACCAAAGGGCTTCTTTAGCACTGCCCTGTTTGCTGGAAGCCAAAAGCCACCATCCAGGTGGGAGGTCGTGTCCCAAGGTGAGCAGGGGCAGACAGGCAGGGTGTGAGGACAAGGTGTAGCATCCCTGGGAAGGTGTCCTGGCTTCATGCCTCCAACAGCATCCCCTGCCAGCTCACTCACAGAGTGGCCTTAGCAGCAGACTCACCGGGTTATTTAGGTGCATTTCTGTCTGGGGTAAAGATGTTATGGTGACAAAATAAACAAACTTTGCTTTGGTAATGATGTAAAGAGGAAATAGGAAAAAGCAGGACAAAATAGTAAATGTTGCTTTAGCAGAGGGATGAAATAGAGCGCAGAGTGCTCCACCTTGCATGGCAAATGTCCTTCATCATCCCAAAAAGTAAATAATCTCCTCTTTTTAGTTTCTTGTCCCACACTCCGAGCAAAAAACGGTATTTGGGCCTGTTATATTACACAGTAGTGCACAACTCACCAATAAAACTGAGTGTGATTGGAAAATGCTGTTGCTGGGATTTTCGAAACCACTCAGTTTTTGCCAATAGTGTTCCCTTTTGATGCCAACGAGAATTGTAATTTTAATGAGAAGGACTCCCCATTACTTCTGCAGAAGAACTGTTCAACCAGGAGTGAATATATCGGCAAATCCCAGCTGCTAATACTCCATCCCCATTAATTTTTTATTTAGCAGGGAAAACACATAAATCCCTCTGCTGCCACTGCTTAATCATTTTTCTCTGATCATTTGGCTGATTTCTTTTGGAAGACTACCCAGATTTATGTTGGTGGTTAAGGGAGACTTTTGTGTTCTTTGCATTCAAGCAGAGGCAAGGCTTAGAACCCATGAAATTACTTCCATTACTACATTAAATAAGGAAAAACATTGCAATAAATGGGATCTAAAACACTATATCTTGATTCATCTCCAGAATGAAGGATGATGCTTGACCTCTGTATTTACACTCAATGTCCTTCATAACAAGAGCAGCTGTTTCCTATGTGCATAGTTGCTATATCCTGTTTTAACTCACTATAGCCAAGAAGAATTGATTGAGTTAAATCCTCAAACAACAAGAGATTTTTATTTTCTGTGCTATTTAGCATCATCTTTTAAAATGAATTTTAAAGAGCTATGTTATCATTTGATTTTTTAAAGTACTTAAAATCCATTATAAAGTTGTAAGAATTAGCAGCATTAGCCCTCTCTTAATGTGAAGACTTCTGTGCTAACATATTGAAAATTTATGCTACTACAAAGAAGCTAAGCTTTTAGTTCTCCCACTGTCCAATTTTGCATTTCTGAACACTTTAAAGTTTGATCTTAAATTTGCTATTTTTACAGTTCTTCTTTTCCTAATAGATTACACCAAACTTGAGTCAAATTACTTCTGGTCTTTATATAAGTTTTGGATTCATGCTGGGGTATATTGCTGGGATTTGAGAAAAGAGACGTAACAGATGGTGTGATGCAGCAGTCTCATCTTCTTGCTTCACCTGCCATGCCTTCTCAGGACTTGTAATGGAATCTGATGAGATGCTTCCTTTGAGTCAACACAGCAGTGCAGTGGGATTGATCTTCCTGAGTACTATTTGTTGACTGTCCTACAGTATTTCCTTTTTTCTAGGCACTAGTCCCAGTCCTGAGGTTCTCCTGTTGCTCTTGCCTCTTCTCCTGAGTACTCCTGAACTTCAGAGCACTTTACAAACATAGGGTTTTTGTTCAACAGTTGAGTTTGCAGTTTTTTGATTAATACGATTTTCTATCAGTTGTAGCAGTGCAAAAAGATCTCGTACAGTCAGAGAGACTAATTCCTCTTCTCTTCCTTTCACAACCTGCAGGCAATCAATAGATATGCTTGGAAAGAGAGAAATCCTAATTTCAAGTGCAGGAAGACTCAGCAGTATAAGCCTGCTGGCACCACAAAGGCCTGCTGACAAAACAAGAGACATAATAATAATACTGCACAGGCAGGACTGGTGGAGAGGCTGAGAAGAACAGATGAAAGAAAGTGAGCAGAAGAGGTTCTGCATTGTGGTGGGCAACACAGTTCTCCAGCAAGGACCCTGCTCAGGGACGCAGGGAGCTGTGGTCGTCCTCCAGCAAGAAGCCTCTAAAGCTGGCAGGGCTCCTGAAGGGAAGAGGCCTGAGGACAGGGGCAGAGCTGAGTGACCTCCGTGTGTGCCAGGTTACCATGGCTGGTTCGGGCAGGGAATTGGCAGAACAGGAGGAGGCTGCACTTTTCAAGGACTTCAAGGCAGGTCAGACATCATCACACTAAGCTTGTAGAACTGTTCAGCTCACGGGAAGTGGTGCAATGATGAGGCACTTCCCTACAGGAATGTTCCTTCTAACTGACACTGGCATGTGGCCCCAGCTGTGACAGGGTGTGTGCTCCCAAGCCAAGCACCATTTCCCCCATGCAAGTCCCCTGGTGCATAACCTCTACAGTCACACGCATGGAGATGTCATCCTCTGAGGGCCCCTTGGGAGGCTGCTTAGTGAGCCCAGAAATTTGGAGTGGGGTTTGAGCCAGTGCTGTTCACTTATTCCAGGAGGAGCCTTGAGACTTTTGAATAACACATTTGTTGTTTCCTACAATGGCTGGCAGTGGGGTACAACTGAATACATGAATAGAATTATACTGGATGAAATATGATATGACTTCTCATCTCTGAATTGATATACTGTCCCTCTGAACGAGTCTCTGCATTTTTATATTCCCAGAACAGTGTTTAGATATTACATTGACAGACACTTTTGAAATATTTCTTGCTAAATCACAGTTGGAGTCATGGCAATGTGGCTCTACTTAATGAAGTGCGTGTTTTTATTCATGAGAGCTTATTGTTGAGATTAGCAAATTTTTAAAAACTTTTCTGCCACAAGATCTACTGACCAAAAATTTTCTTCTGAAAAATCTCATGACCCTCAGACATCACCTCAAAAGGATCCTACTTACTCAGGAAAGTCTCGTATTTGTATGCCTGGTTGATGGTATAGGAAGTGGCAATAGGACTCAAAAAAGTCTTTTCTCAAAGATAACTTCTATGGCCCTACAAGGCCCTGATCTGAGAGGTGGCAGTTGGAGAATCAAGGCCGCTCTGGAAATTATCTAATTTAGGATGGTACCGCCAAGCTTTGTATTCCAGTAGAAGGCTGAAGAAGACAAGTAACACCAAGATCCTTTGGATGTCGTGCCAGAAACTTGCTTGAGGAGCAATGTCTGCATCCACTTTGAAATACAGTTTTCGGTTGCATTTCTGGCTAATAATAACAGGAATTAACAGCACATGCTTTCATCTGGAGCAATCCTGAAAAGACTTGTTCAAACATTGGTGAAATATAACCACGCATACCACTTAAATATAGCTGACAGTTTTTCTCCAGCAGCACTATATGAGACTCCGTAGGAAAGGAAAAGAGATGACCTCCCATTTTGGAAGCAAAGGGTGAATCATTTGAGGTAGGAAGGGTATCATTAACCAGTTTGGGAAATGTCCAAGGCTGTACGCAGCAAGTCACCACACAGAGGCAAATGGTGGCAAACTAGGAGCAGGAGGAAGAAAGAGGAAGAAAAAAGAAACTGCTGGCTGAAATATGGACTCAAATTATTGTTTTCAAAATAATAAACCGGTGATCAATTCAGTACACAGGAGATGGAAGGATTTGGCACAGCGAAGACAACAAATACTGACTTGTGGACATAAAGCCTACTCCCAGCTTGCATTCTGAGAAAAATCTTATGTAAGCTGAGCTCAGCACCTACAGGACTTCAAGCTATTCCAGGGAAAACCAGTCTCTCTGTGCACATACAAACCCTTTCTTCGCTCAAACACCCAAAAATGCAGTCATCATGCTCCTGTCAGGAAAATGTGCTGCTGCTGTGGTAGCTGGCAAAACCTTTATCCCCTGTGACACATCAGCTGCATATTCACTGTCTTTGTATTCTCATACATCTGAGTCAAATTCGTTAAATGATGCAGTCATTGAGACGGTGTGTGAGCTATTCCTGTTTAAGGAATGCCACAGTCAGGCAGTTGTGCGCATGGGCAGTGGCAGAGTGCCACTGCATTCCCGCAAAGGGAAAAGCAGCTATTTTTAAAATG
Organism: Gymnorhina tibicen; assembly: GCA_013399875.1. Classification (NCBI taxonomy): domain Eukaryota; kingdom Metazoa; phylum Chordata; class Aves; order Passeriformes; family Artamidae; genus Gymnorhina; species Gymnorhina tibicen. The sequence goes on from VXAZ01005765.1 coordinate 1,504,945, forward strand.
TGTGAGATCAAAAACTGTGCATTGTAATTTTTGGTAGCATTTTTATTTATAAAATTTTCAAGTACAATGAGTGTAAAATAATAAACCATATTGAAAAAAACCTGATTAAATAATTTGAAACCCTTCTAAAATAAATATCTTCGTGTATGTATACACAGACATGCTCACACATATATAATATAAATGTATAAATAAAAGCATAGCTACATCTCACATTAAAGGCATCTGCGGCAAAGACTCTGGCTTCCTTTGAAGTCCTTAGTCACTTGGCAAAATATTTTTCATGTACCTGGAGTTTTCTAAAGGTGTTTTCTAAACAGAAGGAGTAGCTTTACAAAGCCCATAAGGGCACAGCAAAGAGGCAACTCATCCAAGTATATTGAATAGCCAAAGAGAAATGTAATATCTCTGACACTAAGTTCAGTTCACAATTTGGAAATCCCCTTACTGAGCTAGAGAGGTAGAATATTTTTTAAGGCCACCATTTCTCTTTCAGAGTCAATACAGCTGTGGCGAAGCCTGTAACTCAAATGTGTTCCTGAAATATCCCGGAATGCAAAAACAGGAGGCTGGATGAGTGGCTGCAGTGTTTGCTCAGGGCAGTGCTGAACCAGCACTAACCCAAGTTGTGAGTGTACCAGTGTGTGCTGTTTGCAGCTGAGTGTGCAGGGACCTTCAGCCCTGAACAGGGCAGCACGAGGCAATGAGGTCTCTCTGTTAATGAAAAGCTCATATAGTTATGTTCTATAGAAGATAACTAGCAAGAGAAATCTTAATATGCCTTGAAAAATGGGCTCTGGCTGACTGTGAGTAGAAATACTGAGTTTTTCCATTTTGGTGGCCATGCAACATCAATGAGCTTTCGTTTTCATGTGCAGTTGAATGCAGGCTTAGGCAACGCTGCAGGGCCATGTCCAAGGTAGGGCACCCACTGGAGACAAGTGCTCTGCATCTCTCTTCATCCGTGTTCCGGTTTGAGACAGATTTGGAGGAACTACTGCCATCTAGGGCAGGATTCAGGTGCCTAAACCTGGTGCCAGGGAAATACCTTGAGTTAACAAAGAGATTTGCCTAAGACTAGGAAAACTATGTAGGAAATCTGCAGAAGGTTTCTAGTAGTAATGGTTGTCTCTACTGGGCCAAAGCAGCTCTTTGCAACTGAGGGAAGGTGGAATTTGAGGAAGAAGCCTAATTTTGGAGAGAGCTTGCAGCTAGTTTGCTCCTATCCCTTGCAATGCCACTGTCTGACTGCTTTCTGCTCTGCAGGACTCTGCAGCCAGTATATGCTGGTGTGTCCCTCAGCAGCCCCCAGTTCAAGGCCTCAAGCCTCACTTCCTTCTGGTGGAGCCAAGGGATCTGGCCAGAGACAAGCAGAGTGCAGACTTGCCCAAGAGCATGCCATCAGCTATTTGGGAAAAGAAGGGAGGTACTTTCTGGGGTTTGTTGAGGGGACATGAGCCCTCCTGCAGATGAGAGTTATATAATCTTGCAGCAGATAACTATTGCTGAGAGCCAAAAATAAGTAGCTTTTTTCGGACGTAAAAACTCCTGATGCACTGGGATTCCAGTGTGGGATTGATGCCCTGTGTTGGCAGAAAGCCCAGTTCCTGGTGGTGACAGGAGGGTGGCACATCTGTGTGGTCCATCCAGCAGATGGGAAGCCTGAGTTCCCTGAGCGGATCACAGAAACTGAAGAAAAATGCTCTGTCTGGGAGCAAAGACTCAGTGTAAGGGCCTGGAGGCGTGGATACGCTGTCCCAGGAGATGTGTGCTGGTGGGTGGAGGTGGCTCTAGCAGGGGGGCCCAGATCAGGATAGGATCAGGGAGCATGTGGAAGCACTGCGGGCTCAGTGTGCGTGCAAGGATGCAAAGTAGCATTAACAGTGAGGATAATCTCTTCTTCCTGTGCCTCTCTCTGGGTGGGGCTGCTTTTATGATCTCTGCTGAGGTGATGTACAGCTGGGGAATATGTCCTTAACTGTGCTCTGGGAATCCAGAAGAGCATGGCTTCAAACACAAGCCTCCTTCTGTTGTAATCAGTGCTGCAACCAGTTTTTGGTTGCATGGAGGTTGAGACTAGGCTGTTTAAGTTTAATCTAACAAGGTGCTGTTTAGCTCATACTGTCTGGGAAAGCCTGCAAGTTTGAATGGAAGCGGTGAATTCCCTGATAATAATGTCTAAAAAACCCCCAAAGTTAAGTGCAGCAGCTGTTCACAGAGCAATGAGAACTGAGATGCTAGCAGGTATCCGCCAAGAACAAATTCAGAATAATAATTAGTGAGTAGAGAGAATGCTCATCAGAGAAATAACTTGGAGATGCAGAAGAAATATGGTCTTCATGTAGCATTTCTTCATAAAGAAAATTTTTTGGAAAATCAAATTTATCATTGGGAGAATACTACAACACTCTTGCAAATTACAGGAATAAAATTATTCTCTTGGCATAGTAATGGATATATATTACTATAAGGGTGTATCTTAATTTGAAATAGCAACCCCCAAGTCCACTGGCTACAGCAATGCTGTGGTCTATGTGATGTGCTCTTGATGACACAAAACATCTCTTCTCTCTGAGGGAAGGACTAGTTAAAACACTCTGTTGCATATTCCACCAGAGCTGTGACTGGGATATCCATGTTGACATGCAGAAACTGCTTTCCCAGGCAAGTGGGCTCCCATGTGCTTTCTCTCAGCAGCCAAAAAGTGGGGCACTGAAGCAGCATCAGACTGTGAGTGTCAAGTTCAGTAAGCAATCCCAAGAGCATGGGGTGAGTCAGTATGCCTGTGAAATGTGGTTATCTCTGATACTGCCTCTACTGCCTCTACTCCACCGCCTCTGATACTGACTCTAACCCAGAACCACCTTATTCCCAAAACTGCAACTCGAGAAGTTCACAGTTAACAGAAGGATTGGTATGGACTAAACATAGAAAAGTAGGACTGATGCTCCATGCTGCCTTTCAGCTTCAACAGGCGCTCCAGCCAATGCTGGAGGGAAGTATGGTCAGAAAGTACTGTCATGCAGAAGAATGTATTTTTGGTAGGCTGTCCTTTTGAAAGAGGTCAGCACAAGTAAGCTTATTTGGATAAAACTCTTGTTTCTGAACAAAGCCTCTGACAGCCTTCTTGGCCTGGAGTAATAGTAAAAAAATTCCAGAAAAGATTTTTCCCTGGAAGCAAAATCTCATCTCATTCAAAGCCAGGGATCCGCAAGGAGAAAGAGGTAACCCAGAAGATGGTATAAGCAATGCCAGATCATAGCAGTTGTTCTAAATTATTTAACACTAAAGGGGCCACCAGGTTTAAGCCCTGTATGAAAGTGCCGTAAATAATGTAACCAGTCCAAAGACATTACTGCTGTTTGGGTGGTGCCTTAACATGTGCACTGCAGTTACCAGACAAATAAAATTGGTACGGTTTCAGCCTGGAGGAGTTGTTTCTATCAGACAGAGCACACAGCATTAAATCACGAGTCAGTAGGGGGCTGAAAGAGACAGGGGTCGTGACAGACTCAGGGAATAGTGGTAGCATTATTCCCCTATCTAGCACAATCAGCTGTGCCCTCCAAAATAATAATCCAGGAAATTTGTCAGACTATAGGACATCTAAGGCTGTCTGTGTAACTTCCATTTCAGAGAAAATAAAATAGCCAAGTGTCCTCATGGCTGAAAAGCTGGTAGGTCAAACTGATGGAGTATAGCAAACAGATGATTTTAAAATTAAGAGGAGCTAACACCTTGGGGAAAAAAATCAAAAATGTAAGCAATTTATTTTCTTTTATTCCTATTAAGCAAAATCTCATTGAAACACAATTTTCCAATATATAAAACAGTCTCCAATGCATTTTCCCAAAAAACACACCCCTCAATGTTTTTTATTGCCTAAAGTATCGTAGAACTCTTTACAAGTCTTAAGGGCACATTATTGTCTAAAGGAAGGCTGAAGAAAAAAAGTTGTTTTATTTTAAAAGAAAAGCAAAAGCTCATAAATGGATTTAACGTTCTGGGCATGACAGAATATCCTAAGAGATGGGGCTCTTGTTTGAGGAAGAAAAAAATCTGCATATAAAACCAAAAAGAAAAAGGGAGGTTTTCTAAGAAAGTGATTTGTGAAAAATATGTGTCAAGCAGGTATTCTTAAAAACATACTTAGATGCTCTCTATTTCTCCTCAGAATCTGGTTTTAGTAGTATGTTTTGTCCTCCACAGTGCTTTCACACAGAGCTTCCATCTATGCATTTTGCTAGCTATATCAAAATACAAATATTTTGAAATGGCTGCAAGGGTAAAAATATATACTAGAAAACAAGGGGTAAATAAAGAAATTTCAGCTATATCAACATTATCTGAAGCTCAAGTATTGTGCACACAGAAACTTGCTAAACAAAATCACACTTAAAAAAATTTGAGCAACTCAAGGTTAAAAAAAGCAGCTCAGGTAAACGTCTGGGGAACCTAAATTGTCCTTACAGACATTCCATGCAATCAGCATACTATTAAAACATTTTAGTACCAATCACTCCTGCTTCAGTGACTTTGTTTTTTAAAGATATTGTCCTTTAATAAAATGATTCACCTTCCTGGTGCACTTACTCTGACATAAGTGTTATTTTCCCTTCATGTTTAGCAATATAGAATTGTAAACAAGTAACAAATCCATCTTTCTTTATTCCTCAAATGTAACCACCCCAAGAATTTGGTTTACGAAGCCCTTCACTACAAAAATGACAATTAAATTTTACTACAAAATAACCTCTTTGAAATCTAATGATATCTTAATAGTTTGGGAAGGGAAGTAACAGAAGCTCGATTGTTTTAGGAGAAAAACCCACCCACAATGTCTTATTTTTAGTGCACCTATTTTTAGCATTCTAAAATTAGCATTAGAATAACAAAGTAGTAAACCAAGGTCCTAGACTACTTCATTATCTTACTTATTAGCCTGACAGCCTAAGTGACTCGATTAAACATCAATGACAGAAGAGATGAAGAGTTTAAAGGTCAATAAATACGGTGATAGGAATCCTTCGAAATAACCTTTTGCTACAGACTTCTGGGTTTAAATGTTGACAAGCTAATTATTCCTCTTCCCTAATTTAGCGAGCAGCTCTTGATCAGCTGGTCAGTGAACAGCTGATCGCAATTGCTCCTTTTTAAGTTTGCAGAGGTCTAACCCAACCTAAATTAAACTTGTAAACAGCAGAAATGAAAGCCAGATCCCAAGTAGCTGTTGTTCTTAATTGTACTGTTGTTGGAGAAAAATCTATTCGCAAGTTTTAAAACTAATTATGCCATTGAGCCAAATTCTCATTCACAGTCACATGGGAATGAGCCACCTCACTCACGTCCATCCAGGTGGATGAGTCTTGACAGTATGAAGCTTTAATATGGAAAGTGTCAAAGGAAACAGACTAAAACATTCTCAGTTACCTTCTTAACCTCTTAATCTCTCATAACCTCACTGTTTTCCCCATTGAGTGAGGATCTCAACAATTACCCTGAAAGATATAATCTAAATCCTCTATGAATTCAGAGGACTGCAGGTAGAAGAGGGCAGATAAAGGTAGCTCCACTGCCACCATGGTCAGTGTATAACATATTCATTGGCCAGGTAGGAGACACTTATCCTCACGGCATCCTGCTTTGGCTGTGGTGTACCAAAGAAACAGCCAGGGTGGAAGAAGTCTCCAAGTCCTCTTGTTCCTTTCCTGTCAGGGAAGGATTTGAAAAAAATCTTAAAGCTTTCACGGGAAGCGTGAAGCTCCTTCAGTTCCTCACTAGCCTGCTATTAACACTGTTTGTCTCCTATTCCTGCCATTAATGACCTTGCAACTAGCAGTATCAAAAAGCAGTGTATTCTTCATATAGATGTATGTCCTGTGGTGGCTTTTCAATAGCTCTGCTGGCCATTTGTGTTAGCTGTCCCTCTTTTATATAAAGGGAATTTGAGATTATGTTTACATAAAAATACAGGTAAGAAGCAGAAAATGCGTCAGTCTTGAAAATGAGACAGATGTAACGAAAAAGAATTTTACATCAATTTCTCTAAAGCTATAAGGCTACATGAGGGTTCGTAAGCACAGGGGAAATAGAAAAGCAAAGAATATACCGTGCAGAGCAGGACAGGACATTGAAGCATTGACAGAAGTAAAGGGATCCCAGGGATGCAAGGATAAAGCAGTGCAGGGGATAACAAAAAATAAAGCAAACACTGGACAAAAACGTTCTGGAAGGAAAGAGATAGCAAAACTTTCACCCCAGTTTCAGCCAGTATTATTCTTTCCCTCTTTGCAGTTTCTCTTCAAATGCTTCCAGTGTTTTGTCTGATCCTGGCTGCTTTATGGCCCACTTCCACTATGCCTGTAGGTAGTGGCTTAGATGGAAGAGCTTCCAGCTGAGTACTGCAAGAGAGAATCAGGCTAGAAAATGGCACATGTGCATGATAAGAAGACTCCAAGGAACAGACCAGCCCAAATAAAAGAAAAAATTGAGTGTTAGTTTCACTGAAAAGGCTGGAGGGCTTCACTGGAACTGCTGAAAAATTACATCTGAGTGGAGAAAGCAACATACTAGGTTTTGATGGCTTTGTGATCAAAAGTTTATTGATAAACTGCACTCCATCATCATGAATTCTTCCTTCTATTAGTTAAAACACGTATCAGTCAGATTTGCCTGCTGTAAAATTAATATATGGCTGGAGATTAGTGGGTTTTCCATATTTTTCAACTGACTTTTTTACTGAAACAAAAAATCTGGCTCTCTGATATCACATGTATTTGTTCTAAAATCTATACAGCAATGATCTAGTGCTTGGAGGTGGGTGTGCGTCTGAGCATTTTCTTAGATATTATAGACTCAGTCTCTATCCCATAGAAGGAACACAGAGACGTCTGAGTGCTCACAGGTGGCAATATTTCTTCACTCGCAACAAGTGAGTCCCAAAGGACAAGAAAGCAAAATTTGCCTGGTATAGGGGACATCAAACATAGAGAAATATGGTAGTAAATTGGAGCAATACTTCTGATCTCCCCACCCTTGCCTCCTGGCTATGGACAGCTGATGATGCTCCTTCTACACAGCTGGACTGCAGCTCTTTGTCTGGACTTGGTTGTTAGTTCAAATTGACTCTGTCCATACTAATAAATTAAATAGCCCTGAAGAATGTTTCCAGGCACTAGAAATCAATCATTCACCCTTTTAAATTGTCTGGGGGGTACTGACAGTTTAATAGCATGGACACAAGCCATCCCATGCCAGTCAGCCTCAGAACCAGAAGAGCCCTGGGCACATTGACACTGCCCCTTGCCCCCCGTTGTCAGGTTGAAGCCAAACTTGTCATAGTCCTGGTGTGGAGTCTGAGGACAGAGGTTGTCCCAGCCCTTCCTGTTGAATTGTGCCTCTGCAGATCAAGCCCATGCTGTCTGGAGTTATTTGAGCCATTGCAGTGGTGTCCTATTTACCCAAACTGGGACATTAAGGGTGCCAGGAGGTCACAGAAGCCCCCAGCTCCTCAGTAACTGGTACCAGCTCCCCAACCTCTTAATCTCTCACAGCACTTGCAGCCCCATTCACACATGTATTTACTACCACCTTAGCGTAAAGAGACTGCTCAGCACATGGAATGTCTCAGTGGGATGTTCTTGGCATTCAGGAATGAGGAGCCAGAAATGAGGAGCCACAGCTGCAACGGCTGCACTCCACTGCCTGCAGCTGCTCCCTGTGGCCCGCTTCATCTCTAAGCCTCAGACCCAACTTTTTAGGAAACCGAAATGGTCCTGTGGTTGAGTAAGAGAATTGTAATGTCTCATGCAAAATGTAAGAAAAAGGGCATACACTGGTGGAATTACCAGTTTACTAAGGAATATTTGATAGAGTTCCTCTTTAGTTCTCATACAAGAAAAATTCTGCTTTGTTGACTGTCCTAAACCCCGATGAAACTCTGGTCAGCAAACCTACCCAAGCAGATGAAAATATATTAATAAGAAGCCCTCTCTGAACATAAAGGTCATTCTACTCATCTTTTGCACTGTTCAGACACGCATATGCCCAAATCTACTTCATCAGAAAGCTTTTTTGTCCACATTTAGCTGCCCCATAAAGAGGGAAGTAATACAGTGACCCTCGCTATCAGAGCTGCCTCTTCTTTCCACGTAACCTGGTGCTCTTGTGTCCAGATCAGAACACAGCTCACTCTCGCGTAGGCTTGACCCCTGTATTGCAGCTTCTTAGGTACAGGATACGAGTCAGCAACCTGTAGCAGCATCATTTTAGTGCTGTTTGTTTGTTTGGCTCAAAGATCAACAGCTGTTTTATTTCTTTCCTCTCTTTGGCCATTCAGCCACTGCTGTGATTCCTGTAAGTGCGTTATCATAACTTTCACAGCACAGAGGGAGCAACAGCTTTACTCCGACTGACATCTCCTTCCACCTGGATGTATGTTAAATACATGGCCAGAGGGGACTGCCCCCTGCAAAAAGATATTTCTAATCTCCATTTCTAATCTCAGATGCCTAGACCTCATCCCCAGACACTTTATAAAGTGATTTGGTTTAACTGAAAATTGAGATGGGAGCAGCAGCACTGGCAGAAGCTTAGCTCCCGTTGATACTGTAATTACTCTTACCGATCATTTCATTCACACGTGGTCTGCCCTCAAGGACAGAAGTGCTATTCACCTGACAAAGACGGGAAAGGTGGAGCAGGTATCAGCATCATTTTCAGAAAGAAGCTGTACGAGAAAAATCCCAACTGATTCAACTAAACCTAGCAAGCCAGATAAACATGGTGAGTAAAACTAATCACTGACAGTAACTTCTGTCAGTTTCGCAAAGAGAAAAGAATGGGGTTTTTTGCTGCCATAACCACTCAGCACTGTAATTCGTAAGTCTTTAAGAGTTAAAAAAATAATACAAAAGGGACCTCCTCACACACAGATTTTTTCAGAAATAATATCACTCGTGGAATCACAGGCCAAGTTTAAAAAGAATAAGGTCCATTGCAAAAGAGTAGTGCACCATTTTATTCTTCTATAGTGTTTTTGGAAATTGGTATTTTGTAGGCAACAAACTCCATTATTGTTTTGTCAACATATGGACATTTAAAGTGTAGGCGCTGTTGCATTATTTAAAATAGTAAATTGACTCTTTATTTTTTGGTTTGAAGGGGAATTGCCAGCCAAACTCTAATTGAGGTCTCACTGAGAATCAGTTAATCAGGCTCTGTGTTTTGCCTGCTGGAAGGGCATGAAAACTTTCAAGCAAAATATTGCCTCATTCTCAAGCCTGGATGTAAAAAAAAATATTCAATTTAGCTGTCTTTAATAAAACAAAAACTGTCCATTTTCTTCAAGAGCTGTTGCAAAGGAGCATATGCAGCTGTACTAAGAGTGACTAAAATTTTATTTGACAACCAATAGGGTAATTAGTAAATTAAAGCTTGTTTGTTTTGATGTCTGAGTTATTTGAGTGACATCAGGATTTTCACTCTAAACTAACCCTTTTTTAAAAAATTCGTCACCCAGTGGATTTTATTCTTTTAAGTTTATTCCTCTGGAATGCATCTCTGCTTCCTCCTGCCGCAGAAGACCAGCAGATGTTAATCAGATCTCAGTGGGTTTTTTTAATTTCTTAAAGAAATCTTGTATTTGTCAGTTTGCTTAACACTAAAGACTTCAATGCAAACCCTGACTACAATATGTCAAGGGAAAGTCTACTTACGGAGGAAGTAAAGTTACATAATCTCATTTTCAATTACGTTTCATTTAGGGCATATTCTCATCATCACCCACTATTAAATACAAAGATTCTTGACAAGGAACTCCTTGAGGAAAACATGTCATGTTTAAAGATATATAGCACACATGCTTTGTAAAGGGCCAGAAACCTTGCTTTAAAAATCCTCACAGCTCAATGCTTTAATTATTCTGGGAGGAGCCTCTGCAAATCTGACCCATATAGCTCCCATTAGGGAAAGTTTGGTGATCACAGCTGGCATTACAAGCTTTCATGCCATGCGTTAGTGGCATCTTTAGGGTGGACATTCACAAGACAAGTTTCCTGCTAAGAGATGGATGTGTTATATTCAAGATTAAAGGAAGGTAAAGGACACTTCAGAAAATCCACGTTTCTGATGTTTAAATGTTATGGGCTAATTTAGTCCCTGGTGCAGGACAGGGAGCTATTGCTAAGACGAACTTCACACAGTTTATTTTTGCTTTATAAAAATGCACCCTTGCGCATGGGGCAACGCAAAACTGTGTTAAAGGGACCTCTGCAAGAGCTGTCACCTTGTTACTAAAAAAAATTTGGCTTCCTTGAAGGAAGTGTGATCTCAGGAAATACCTGCCCAAAGCTGGGGACACACGTGACTGCTGGGTGGGTCACACTGTTATCATAGCCAGGCTGGTGTCACATTTTCTGCAGAACAGGAGCCTTGAGGAAGGACGCTTGGGAAAGGAAATTCAGCCATCTTCCTCTGCGCTCTGCTGAGGGAGCCAGCACAGGGGCACCTGGTCCTGGGGGAAGGCAGTGGGACAGATGGCTTTAAAGCCAAACTGAAACACGTATAAATTAAGCAAGATTTTAAAGCACTTTGGACTAAATTATCCTCTGGTAGAAGTTTGTTGGTGTTTGTGGAGTTATGCCCTGGATGAATCGGGTTCTCTGGCACGAGAAATTAATACTACCTGACTTTAAATAGAGCATGAGCTGTTTGCAGTTGAGCCAGGCTTGTTTCCTCATGGAAAAAATTTCCTTGCAACCTTTGTACCCCATGATTTTGTGTCCTTATAAATGGGCTGACTGAATGAGACAAAAAGTAGCAGGGTACCATGCTGTGTGTACATGACAGGCAGACTTATTTAAAAGTCCTAACTTATGAGCTGGCTTTTTCCAAGGCCATAGATTTTCATTAGCTATTTGCTGTGTTAATAAGAGACAACCACAGCAACAAGTGGTACAAATGTTAGCTTTGAAACACAGAGCACCTCTTAAACCAACAGAAGTGGCAATAAATGGTGTGTGTATTTGCTCATTTGGCAAAGGTAGAAGTTCAAATTATGTCTTACGGCCAGTTGACATATACCTGACCAAATTCATCCCTAGGGCAACTCCATCAGCTTCAGAGGGGCTACTCAGGGAATGAATTTGCAATTTTTCTCTTAACACCACTTCATTCCAAACATATTTATTTTTTCATGGGCTGTTCAATATGGTCCAGCTGAAACTCCACAGAAACAAGACTGCAAAGACCTGTATATTGTTTCTGGTTCTTCCTTTGTGCCTCTGTCACAATTGCTTTTCTAATGTGTGGCTATTTGCTCCACAGACTCTTTGCGGAGCAAGAACTGTTTCTTATCCTTATACTGCACCAAAAAAAATCGGGCTTTTGCTTCCTTAAAGACTTCTAAAAAAGTAATATAAAAATTCAAGACATTAACACTGAAAGCATAATAAGTTAGCCTGAGGAATGGTCAGCAGAATTAGTCCAATCTGCTCTCCTGCTGGATTTTGCTCAGATTGAGGTAGCTGGCCCTTCTCTGCATCTACATGGCTTCAGAGGATACAAATGAGAACAGCAGGTAATTCCCCAATTCTTTTCTGGTTTTACCTTCTTGCTTCACAAAGTTGGACACATCTCAGCAAGCATGGCAAAGTCCCATCTGGCTAAATCCTCCCTCATTCATTTTTTCATGTTGGCTCAGACAGAAAATGCACACATATAAACCTGAATACACAAATATAACCTTACTGTGGAGTCCCAGGAGGACATTTAGTTATGTGCTACCATTTTCTTTGACCATGTTTTGCTGGGAGTCAGTACATAAAACAGCTGCTTATGAGCAATGAGCAGTTTGGTAAGCTGAGGCTGTTGGGAGACGGCTACTCCTACATGGGAGGAGAGACCTCTCTGCACCTCTGCAGCTGTGGTGACATCTGTGAATCTCCCCATCTGCCAGAGTGGTAAAGAGTAGCAGGAGTTGGATGTGTTTTCTTGTTCACCTATCCTGCAGAACATGTCGAGGACATATGCTGGTGACCCAGCCAGAAGTATAGACCTGCCTGTGAAACCATTGCCACCAGCTGCAGAGCTCACCTGAAACTGGAAAATCTGGTACTTAGGGATGTAACCCGCACAACCACGGAGACAATAAAATTTTGACCAAGAAACACCCTCCTTTTCTGGGAAGAGCTGCAGCACCATTCTTTATCTGTAGGTGCTTTATATATTGGAATATAAAAAGGCTTTGTCTGTTGGAATATATAAAGTTGGGCTGCTCTAGCACGGAGATGGGTCATTTCTTTTGCCACACATGCTGTAGCTAATGCTTCTGTCACAGCTCTACATCTTGCCTGCATGGTATTTCTCAAATTTGGCTCTTAGAATGTGATTGGTGAAGACGAAACCGCTAAATTCAATGAAACCAGTCTGAAAAGTCTAGAAGTAATTTGTGGATTTTTAAATTAAACATTTAAAATTAAAATGTAAAACTTTGCTATCTAAATTGTATCATTTATTCAATTTCTATTACAATTTAATGCATAAAAGCACAAAGAAAAATTGAATTCTCATTCTGTTATGTATTCAGTCCTGTATGTTCAGTATATGTGATCTGCATGGTCCTTCTTTCATCCTGGTGTCATGCTGCTCAGTCCAGCATGCTGTGAATCCACTTTGATTTTTTTTACTGAGATTTTCTGGTTTTGTATCTTCAGAACTGGCATTGTCTTGCTGAATTTCTGCCTATTTCCCATCCCTGTGGGCCTGCAGAGTTCAAGTCCTCCCGTGCCTCCCTGTTCTGCAGTTCCTGGGGACTCCCCCCGCCGTGTTGAAGCTTATTTGCCCTGGCTGAACTGCCTGAGAGGCGAGGGACTGGGGCAGCACGCCTGTTCATTCGTGCTTTAAAATCCAGGGTAATAAGGAGAGGAAATGTATGGCTTGAAGCTGTCTGCTGGCCATATCCTATGCGAGTTCTCCCTTCAAAAATTATTATGCTCCTTTTTAAAATTAATTCCAAATAAAACACGTTGGCGGATGCAGTTTCTGAAACCCTGGTAGTTGAGTTTTCGCGTTAGTCATGTGGATGTGCTACTGGCAATGGAGGCTTTTGCATAACCTGCTGCAAATATATGACAGACAGCTTGTCAGGAAATGCTCGGTATAGGCAATGATTTGGGACTAATTTCATGGATGTTTTCCAGTTTCTATTTTCTCCCCGTGATCCTCCTTTCTCTTTCTCTGAACAAGAGGACTCCTGAAATTTCCTGCTTAACATCTTTCACTTTGAATAAAAGATATGCTAAACATACCCCCTGCAGCTGGTCCTGTTGAAATTGCTCCTCTGGAGGGACCAACAGATGATGCTGGTGGATTTGAGAAGGTCCAGGCAGGAGGGTTTAGCCCCCAGCACAGCCCACACTGAAGCCTGCAACCTGAAACACCCCCTCCACCTCTGCTCCCCACCTTCCCCTCGCACACGCGTGTGTGTGCGCACACACACATGCAGAGGCAGGCGGGGACTTTAAATGAACCCAGATGGCTGGCACACAGGGAGTAGGCATCCTGGAAAAGTGCCCCAGGGCGCTCTGGTTGCTGTCATCTTGTTCTACAAACCAAGTGCCTTCAAGATGTCTGTGTTGTTTCTTAATCGGAGATCACTCCTGTTTGGGCTCTTAGCCCCTTCCTGTTGGGAAATGTCAGTGAGGCATCAGAGAGATACACAAAGATTGATTTGACTCAAATCAACCATTCTCTTAACTCAGAGGTTGTAGATTATTATCCTTAATAAAGACCATATTGTAATAAAACCCAAATCAGATCCCAATTGAGAAACTGTACTTTCCCTTCTCCTATGTGTGTACTGTTGTTTGAGTCATTTGGTTTTTGTGCAAAAGAAATTAATTGTCTAAGAGTAATATAAAATGTTGATGAAAAGTGTGAATGTGATGAATTCTGATAACCAGTTTCAATTACTTTTTTCTTCTTTATTTTTTTCTGTTTCGGTCATACTGAACACATGTTTCTTCATTTCTCTATAAAAATATGCAAACAATTACCTGGCTTTGGAGATGTAATTACAAAGGGGTTCATCTCAAAAAGGTTATTATTGATTTATAGAGTTCTTTAGTTTAATGGAAGACAGACAGGAATAAAAAGAAACTCTACCTTCCCCACAAGTAACAGATGAGCTAGAAAGGTAATGTAAGGTTTAGAAGTAATTTTTATAAGATACATAAGCTGCTTGTTTTGGATCGGAGTTTCTTGTACATGCACAGAGTTATTCAGAAACAATAACATAGCAAGGCTAGTACAGGCATCTTCTCCTGTGAGTGATTCAGCATGAGGCATTCTGACACGCCGTGATAGCCGTCTATCACGGGGCTAGATGATGGTGTTATCTGCAGATAACACTAAAGACAAAGTGTGTGGGATGATTGGTAACACCAGACCTGGTGCTGGATTTTAAAGGAGAGGTACATGAGCAGAAGTGCATCTGAGAGGAGTCAACTTGTGATTAGCAACTACCAGCCAGAGACTTTGGAGTGATTTGTTGGGGTTTTTTTCAAATAGGTGCAAATTTATAAATAAATGTGTGTAAGAGGATAGAGCCTGGTTGCAGTACACCTGACCTTCCTCCATCTCACCTTGGACTCTCAGGGAAACATCTCGAGCACAGGTGGGGATGGGACTGTGCCCTCACTGAGGACACTACCTCCAGCAGTCGAGGGTTTGGGCTCTTTGTCGTGTGATTTCTTTTGTGTGACTTGTGTCTGCTTTCTGATGCCATGAGCCCTTCAGGGCAATGACTGCCGTTTTGTCTGGCATGCACCCGTGACCAGCAGACTGTGGTGGGGCACTGGTGGCATCTCCTAGTGGCTAGACAGAGGGAGCTGGATGATGCTCTGGCAGTGCAACCTGCTTTCTGGCGGGGCTTGGGTACTCATTAATCAGCAAGTCCTGCTGAGAGAGAGATGTGGGTGCTACAGCCATAGCCAACAGCAGAGTTGATTCCCTCTTTTCTGTAAGTATTGAGACAAAACAAACTCTGATTTGTCTTATTTACCTGTGTGCAGCAACTTAGATTTGCTTTTAAACCCACAACCTGGAACAAATGTTGTATTTATGGTATTGCAAAACTATTCACCGTTAGCAACTGTTAATGCTGTATACGATTCATCCATTTGGATTTAAGCAAAACATCTCTGATTCTCATTCACATAACATCCTGTGCTTTCCCCTTCCTGGTTCCAGCTCTCAGGTATGCACCCCACCAAGGCTTTGGGGCATTTGGGTGGGAACGTTCTCGTGCCCTGAGAGCCCTTGTGGAGAGCACATTTCTGTTGGCTCTGCTTTCTAATTAGCATTACCTGAATCCAATAAAAAAGCTTGTAAACAAACACAGTCTGAAGCAATTTTAGTAGAGAAACAGATAAAATCAATAGTGCATCATGTGCACTGTTGCCGTAATTGCTCTTGATGGCCATTCAGCTTGCCTTGTTGTTGTTTTTCTGTCTACAACATGGAAATTTTCAGAATAATGCTCTTTTGTTTGGCAGCATTGCAGAGGGAGTCAAGAGCTCCCATCTAGCTGCTCTGGGCAGCTCCAACACAGCCCCAGCAAGGCTGTGTGATCTCTGCTGGCACCCCAAAGCAGCAGGAGGGGACTAGATGGACACACTCTATTTGGTTTTATTAAATCATTTTTATTGTGGGTTTGGGTTGCCCTTTGGGAAGATTTTCTGTGACTGCTCTAGATGAACACCTTCCAGAATTCTGTGCAAACATAGGTGAAAAGACCTTTCACATTGACCTTTTCTCCGAGTGCACAAGTTTAGGATCCCCGGGTTTAACCCCCTACATAAATATAATTCGTTATATTGTTCTCAGCAGAACACAAACCTTCCTGCTTTATGCCTTTTGACAACAGTAAGCAACTGCTGCTCCTGAACATTATCATAATTTAACCTTGGGGTTTGCAATGTAGAAAATAAGAAGTGCAGGATTATGTTTCATTTTACATACAATCTTATAATGAGCCATAATATCCTTTTGGAGATTTCGCCGTATGGGAAAATAAGACAAGCAACAGGTTTGCTGAAGATTTCTTTTCCTTTATGTGTCTGTATTGAATTACTGCTTCTCACCTGATTATACTCATTTAGTTCCAGTTCTCAAAGGTATTGGGATTCCTGATCCTTCTCATAAACTAGAAGCCAACTGAAGTCATGGTCCATGAATAGTATTTAAGAACTTTGAAAACTTTGGGGATCCAACCCATTGTAGACAGTTCATTTTGTGTCCTATATTTCATAAGATTCAGCTGTAAGAAAGCAAATTTAGAAAACTTAATTGTCCTCTGTAATTCCTAGGTTGTTTTTTTTTTTTGCCAGTTGTGCCCTCAGCAGTGGCAAAAGTATCAAGCAGCAGAAATGGCAACAGGTACTTTCTGTTGCCAGAAAGCAACAGCCAGAAAGCCTCTGATGGTATCTATACCTCAGTGCCATGTCACACCTCCCGAGGTATGGGAACCTGAGGCTTACCTGAGCTTCACCTGAATTCTGTATCTCCATCTCAGCCTAGGCAAGCCAGCCATATCTCCCTGTCCCCTCAGCTTTGATATGCAAAGCTTCTGCAGACAGACCTGGCACATCTTGGTCTGTGAGCTCAGTCACATCCTACGTCAGTAAAAAAGTCCTGTTTGTTACTATCCTGTAAAGCAGGGAAAATACAGCTGATGGAATGAATGCCTACAGAATCCCTCAGAGGCAAAAGTTACCAACCTCCGAGTGGCCCACAGGGTCCTATTTTCTCCAAGTAGAGCTGAGCTGTGTTTCCTTTTATTGTACAGCCTTAATAGTGATCATTGATCAGCACGGCCAATGTTATTTAATTTTGTTTAGGGCTCATTTTCAGATGTGATTGCAGTTACTGTTTCGCAACTTATTCATTTTGCATCTCATGATAACAGAGAAAAGTGACACAAAGGATGTGAGTGGTGACACTGTGCAGCTGATGCAGTAAAGTGAATTAACAGCTAATAGCTGGCGGATAGCAGCAGATCAGTTGATTAAACAGATGGCAGAAAGCTTGACATTTGCCATCCACAAACTCGGAATATTGCTCTCATCTGTTTTCAAGGAAATAATTCAGGAAACAAAAGTACTCTTTATGGCTTCAGTCTGCTAAAAAAGCAAACATGAGAAGAAAGTGACCTGCTTCCCTCCAGAGAACTGAAGAGCTGGTGCTTAGGAAGGAGAAAAAGCCATATTCCCAAGATGAAATTTCTGTCGATAAGTGGAGAGCCTGCAGGACCAGCCCCAACATTCGGAAGAGGCAGCTTCTCCCTGGTCCTTCCTCTAGCGACTGAGTGCTCTGAACTGCAGAAGGAATAATATAGCTGAAAAGAATGACTCAACTATTTAACTCCTTCCTTAAATGGAAACCGTTCAAATGCTGCCTTCATTTGTCTGTCCCAGTGGTGTATGAGAAAAATGGCTTGTGGGCTCTGCCTGGTGCCACAGAGATGAGAGGACGCACATGGCTCGCTGCTCCTCTCTAAGGATCTCTTTGTTCTTCCCAGTCCCTGGGGCACATGTTCCATGTGAGGCAATGACAGTTTTTGTTATCACACAGACGTATCAGTTTCAGCGACAATCAGTCCCTTTTCAAAAAAACATTATTTCTCATGATCGTCTCCCTCTTGGAAAATGTGGCCTTTAAAGCCAAAGTGGGGGGAAAGAAGAATGAAGGGGAGACAACAAATGTCCTGGCGACACAGAAGTTAAATGGTGTGTTATGGGACAATCAGTCAATTGGCTTGAAAGGGTATAAATCAATATATGTGCATGCAGAAAGGAAACACTGGACTTTACACTGTGAAAGAAAGAGGGACCATTTGTCCTGCCTGTGCAGGTTTAGCAGACACTGCAAAGGAAACTGCTTATATGAGAGGCATAAAGAGAGGGAAGAAGGAGGAGGAGAGGGGGAAGGGGGAAAGGGGGGAAGAAGGTGAGGGGCTTGCTAATAACTACATGTTTTTTCCTTCCTTCCTAACTCAATGGTACATGTGACCTCATGAAGCCAATAAGTTATGAGCATCTGATGTAAAAGTTCCCCCCCAAAATGCTCCTTTAGCAAAGACCACTGGGTAAACCATGTCACGACTAATTTCTGCAAATGCCTTGATTTAAGGCAGGCGCAGGACCTGAAATTCACACCAGCTCTTTGTGTGCTGGAGTCACGCAGATACCAGGCTTGGTGAGAAGAAACTGCATACTTCCTATTTTATTTCACCACTACTCGACCTGCTTTTCCTCAGACTTAAAATCATTTGCCAGGTCAAAATAAACTCTTCAGAATCCCAATGTGAAAAATGTACCTAACAATTCAACCCTTGTAAGTTGGGAATTGGAAGAGAAAGTGCAGTGGAGTCTAATTAAATTATATAATAAGCAGCTTAACTTGTGGTTTCACTTTGGTTTCTGTTATTCTTATTATCATAAGCACTGTAGCTGGCAAAGATCTATTGAAATATGCATAGCAGAAATGACCAGACTGGAGATGTTTGGGTTTCACAAGAGCTTGTCTGTCAGAGGTTGGTTTTGCAAAGTTAAATCCAGAAGGGAGGTCAGGCTAATTCAAATTTAATTCAAAATTTTCCTCAGAGGTAGCAATGAGTTCTACATTTGACCTATCTTTATTAAAGAAAAAAATCAAAGGAGATCTGGATTTGCAAATCCTCACCTGTCAGGTCCCGGTTTGCAAAATGAAAACCAGTGCTGGCTTAGATTTGGGTGAAGCTGAGTATGTAATCCTGGCTTTAGCTTTCTCTCATTAACAAGTCAGTTGATATCACCCAAAAGGTGGCACTTCAAAGACGAGATGGTGCTTCTGGCACACCTGCGGTATTGTAGGATGGTCAGCCCACCCCACCTCTCCGAGCGACCAAAGCTTGCCCCTTGTTTAAGCCTACTCAAGTGCCAGGCATACAGCTACAGGAGCCAGATAAGCAAAGCTACTGTGGGTGAGGGAGTGCCTGGATAAGCTGCCACCAGAGAGGGTGACAGCTTACAGAGGTCAGCAGCTGCTGGCAGGGGACACTCCAACATCTTAAGCCAGTACCATTTTTTGAGTAATAATTTATGGTCTATCTAGCATGTATATGTTGGCTGAGATTTACACCATGCTTTACGTTAATTGTCAGTAAAGCTGTCTAGTATTTACATAGCGGTGGGTTCCTTCATAAGTGAGTGCTTGTAAATTTCCCTAATCATAACAGAGATCTTTCCGAAAGTTTGCTATACATCTCATCCTGCTATGGAAACAGGTTGCACTGCCCACCGAAATCTGAATCTGGATCTAGGGCTTCGGTTTGGCAACATTTCTAGTTTTGAAGACTGTCTCATGCAAGAGTCAAGTAAGAATAATTTCAGTCTGTTTAGTGGTCTATAAATCCAAGTGCCCCAAGTACCAATGAATCACTCTGCTGTCTGCCCCAGGGGGTTGACTATTACAAACAATGACTGAAGTCATCAGCAAAAGACGAGGTCACAGGCTGAAAGAGGAAAATATGCTTTTTCATTTCTAGAATAAAAAAATTGAATGCATTGTCTGAAAATGTCAGTGCATGAACTAGGCTAAATGGAAGCAGACTAAGTTGGGCTCTGACATCTAATGCTTCCTCCTCCACTCCTATTTTGTTTAATTTGACAGCTACTTACCAAGATACACAAGCTGAAAAATTCAGAATAAGCTGCTAAGGAAGAAGTTTACCACGTTATCCATCTTCTTTCTTGGCACTGGAAAATCTAAGGACTGAAGGTAGGGATGAGAAGGGAGAGCCCTGGACTGCAACTCGAACATTGCCCCTGTTTGCCACTGCAAACAAGGCACTTAAACCCTCTGCCAAGGCCTTTCTGTAACAGTTATCTGCCTTGCAGTGGTGAGGTGTTGCCTAATGAACAATTACTGCCTGGGAAGCGCAGTGAGAGCCACAGAGCCAGCACTGAGTATGGGGAGAGCTGCCAGACAATGTAGGGGTTCATCAAGGGTTGATGATCTCCAAAGCATGCCGAGGAAAAACTATTTACCACACACAGAATTGGTGATTCTCAGTCTCAGGCAACCCCGCAGTTTCTCAAGGTTGGTTAAGAGACAATAGTTTGTGTCTTACTTATTTTTGTATTCATATATATATTCAGAGTTACATATCTATTTTTATATATATATATATATGTATATATATAGACAATCAATCTAGTCAAGGTAAGCCACTTTAAAAGACTTTCCACAAACCATCAGGTAAAAGCATGAGCATTGCAGGCACTATAGAGCAGGAGTGACTTCAAGTAACTTTCAATAACAACAGGATCTTTTCTCCAGCTGGCAAATCAAATATGACCCTTGGATCTTAAATCCGCAGAGAATACAAAAAAATGTCATCTTGTGTGTAAATGCACTGTTTTCCAAAACTTTCTATTACAGTTCAAGGCCAAAAGAGTTTTAAAAACCCTCCTCTGTTTAATATATCATTTCCCAATGCTATGTGCATTAAGTGCTTTTACTTTAGGCTTTACCCTATAAATAGAAAAAGTGCAGCCTTACTTTTCAAGCCACCACAGAAGATGTAGTGTTCGAGATCAGCCTGAACCAAACCTCAGACGAAACTTTGGTCCCAGTGAAGTGACTGCGTGTGTTTTCTCAGTGGCTTTAGTAAAGCCTGCCCCTCCGTTGTCTTCCTTAATCCTAAACTTTAATACATGGTCAAGATTCGTATCAGTGGCTGACAGAATTATTACTACCTCCTGTAAATCCAAAGGTAGAAAAAAGAAGCACTAATCAAACACATCCAAGGCTTAATGTTTCATCAGTAAAACTGCCTCTAACGTACTTTCAATTGATGACAATTTTCGCTTCAATGCCAAGAGTTTGAACTTGTTCTCTGTTATACGCTCTTTGTCACAGTAAATGCAAAATGTAGTAAATGTAGGTGTCGAAGCAAAATTCAGATTTACAAAGAACGTATGACCTCGTCTGATATTCTCCATCTAATGATGTAAAAAAATAAAAAAACAGAAGAAGCCAGTAGTCCCAAAGTAGTTTGTTTCACCCATGTTTAAGCACTGAGAATTTTCCATTGTCTCCTTTAGATGGAAGACTCTACTGCCACATTCTTGTTCCTGAGATTTTAGTACACGTTCTCAAAAACTGTAAAGGTACATTCCTCATTTCTTGCTAAAATGATGCAACTGGGGTAGAACAACTGCTGTTTTGTCCAGGAATAGCAATTCTCAGCCTTAAAGAATTCAAATACAGAGCCATGACATCCACCTTTAAAAGGAGAAAAGGATGTTTTTCACTTCCTCTCCATTTTTTCCTTTAATATCCAGCAGTATTTGAAATCTGGCAGAGAGGGAGATAAAGGGAAGAAGAGCATTTCTGCATAGAATAGAAATTCCAGCAATAAGTTAAAGTACCTGCAGGCACAATTTCATTCAAACATCCATCCTCTGTGTAGAGGATGTAATGTAATTGCATGTAGGCAATTAACTTGTGTACTCCTGATAATGCTTTGCTTGCTAAAGCTAGTGGCAATCTTTTACACAAACTGTTTCCCTGACTAAAATTGTCAAAGGCAAAAATACTTTGCAGAAATTTCTGACCTTTGATAAGAATCTGTTTTCAAACATGAGAGAAAAATGAATCTTTCTATCCTCTAAAAATACAGTATTTCATTTTCCCAGAAGGATGACTTTTTATAAGAGTTTTCATTTCATGTTGTAACAAAAAAGGTTTCATGATACTAAAATAAAATAAATGATATATTATTAAATTTTAAAAACTCAAATACTGGAACATGTATATCAATCAACTATTTCCATTTCAGAGAAATGCTTTGGGGTTTATTCCAGAATGATCACTTTTTACGCTTTGACATTTCACCTCAAAATGAAAAATTTTGCTTTCCTACCCCCACCCCCCCCCGCCCAGAAAAACCCTTTTGTGTCTCTGGCTGTTTATCCTGTGCTTTTGGGACCTAGAGATGCAGTTTTAAAAGGTGAATCAGCAGTTGAAGTGCAATTGAAGAATATAGCCACAATTTCTTTGGGAAAGCAACTGTGTCAGCAGTAGAAAAGTCAGCCTTTGGGAGCACTAATCTTTCTTTAGGTTTACCACGTAGATGGAAAGATGAGCAAGAAAGTATTTAGTTTGTCTCAGGTTTCTTCAATGTTCTGTGCTGAAAGATTCTGAAGAACAAAGCAAAACCAAAAAAAAGAGCCAAAACGTTCCCTTTTGTAGTTCCACTGAGCCAACACCCTTTCATCAGAGGTGAACTGGCCCGTTCTCCCCAGTTGCTGTAACTCTTAACCTTAGTGCATGTACTAAACCTTAGACTGATTTAGTATTTAAATGATATACAGTAACCATCCTGTTAAATGTAAATTAAATGCACGCTTATTCTTTAAGACAATTTAAAGTGTCACCTTTATAGCTATAAGGCTGTGACATTTCATGAACTCACAGCCACATCTTCCCACTGATAATGCCAAGCTGAACTGACTGGGCTAAATTCAGCTGTGGGGTAACCAAATGCAACGTTCTTGCTGTCAAAGGAGTTATACCCTTTTACACCAAGGCTGATTCCAGGCTTTCATTATCTACACTTAAACCTAGCATAATTTATTTGAAAAAGTAGCTGAGAATAGTAATGTTTCAGCTGTTATTCACAATATAGGCACGATGTTCCTTAGAAATGTATGTTGGCTTAGCTCCTTCAACTGCTTCATTTATGCTGGGTAAGGATCCAGCCCTAACTGGAAAGCAAAGACAAAAAAACTTCACCTAAACTGAATTGTTGTTGGAGAACTAAGTGAAATCATAGAGACTGATGAAACAATTAATAGGAATTAGTATGTTCCAGTATGAGCTAAAATCACAAAGCAAAGGCATGGGGCTCAAGAAGACATTTTTGACAATAGATGACTGTCCTTCAGGATGCTTCTGAGCAAGACTGAGCATGAAGCATTGACAGGATGTTGGGAATCTGGACACAAGATCCCAGATTTCCGGATATTTAAGTATTCAAAGATGCAAATTAGTACTTAGAGCTGTTACCTTTCTCGATGTGTCTGAACAGGAGAGGTGCCTATGGACATTGTTTGGCCACAGGATGCCTGTGGAAATCAGACTTGATGGTAATTGAGGTAAGCACAAAACTAGCATTGGAATCAACTGTGATGTGAATAAAATAGTACCATAAGCAGGCTGTTCTCTCTGGAGGTCATCCCGTGCTATGCAGAGCCCTCTCCCTCAACAGCTCTCCCTACATGGCTTCCTCTCTACCACACCTTCCTTGCTCACAGCACCTCCTTAGAGTAATCAGAAGCTTTCCTTATGTTTTCCTTCAGCAATCCTTCCATTTCAAAATGGATGGTGTAATTTGCCTTCTTAATTAATACAGAGTACATAGAATTTATCTGAAATAACTTCTATACCAGCATTAGAAGCTAGAATGCATTATGAAGTTTTATTGCGTGTTTTTCCCTTCACCTTGGACTCCTTAGCCTGAGAAAAAAAGTGCTTTTCAATGTCGAGTGTTTTAAATAAAATGCATTCTTTGTTGTCAACAACAAATGTAGAGCTGGTAAATTGACAAATTCATCATCCTATTATAATCTCTGCACCTGTTCCAGTTTGCAGTCTGCGGTGTGTTTTAGCTCATGTATGGTGAGTGCATCTGCTTAACAAGGACAGTTAACTGGCAGAATTTGTTTATAAACCCAGTGAAGAGCTAAATGAGGTAAACTGCATTATCTTACATGTTAATTGTATTTCATTGCAGACAAACATTTATTAAAGATGCAGACGGCACACCATACATTCTAATTGTGTTTGCATCCATTTCTGGTTTTATCCTGGTTTCCAGAATTTCTGTTTCGACATCATATTTCAGGGATTCAAGATGCAGCCTGAGATATCCCTAGAAAAAACACTCATAATAGTTCCCAATATGTGTGCACACAGGCACACATGGAGGAGCTGGGCAAGTCATTTGCAGGAACAGTTTATTAGAAGGATGCTGCTGTGTTCCTCTCTCTGGCAAATGTCTCTGAATAGAAGCAAATTTCTGGGAATCTGACCATCACTTTGAAATGACATTACAAAAACCTTCTGGCTGCAGTTCGCAGTTTCCTTGGTGGCAGGTATAGAGCTCCTTGAGGTCCCTGGCTCTCCATGCTCGCTCCCATCACCTCCCTCCCATGCTTCAATGTTATAGCAGGAGCAGGGATCACACAATATCTGTCAAAGACAGACCCTCAGGTCCCATCTCACAAAAAAATTTGGCACACCATTTCTGCCCCAAACATATTTTTTCTCAAACTTGTTATGATTTGAATAGACAAGATGACACAGGGGCTCAGGAGGTGGAGGAGCAGTGTTGCTTGGCAATTTGGGAGCTGAGGTAGAGCTACTCATGTCATATCCAAATCAGTGGAAAGGTTCAGTACAAAATGGATAAAACCCTAAACAACAGCCAGGCAACCCTAGGTCTGGTAGTGAATTAAATCCAGACTTCTGAGACCTTGTCCAGCAACATAACCAAAAGAACCTCCTCCTCCCCTTGCCCTGTCTTTCTGCATGGTATGCTATTATCTGATCCTGAGCTTGCTTTTATAGGAGAAGGATGGTTGGTTCCTCAGCATGGAAGAAATCCCTCCTCCCATGTCCTCCAGTCCTCACTACCTGAGACCTTTCTAGAGTCAAACTGACTTGTAGCTGAGGAAAGACTGGTTGGTCCAGCAGTGGGACCAAAATATTAAAATATTGTCAGAAGACAGCTGCTGAGTTTGGAAGTTGTACAAGCAGGATGGACTTGCTGCAGAGGTGCTATAGGAGAACAAAGGGGACTTGGGGGTAGTAGTAGTGTCCTTCAGATATATAGTTGTTGCAAAACATCATTCACTGGCTTCCTACTGCACACCGAGGTCTGAACAACTGGAAGTCAGAGACAGGAAAAAGGTTTACCTTTTAAACTAAGCAAATGTGAGATGGAGATGCAAAAAATGTGGGGCTCCTAGTACCAGAGTTCCTGGACAGTTTCCTGAGGAGCCACCACTCTGCTGTTCCTGCCAGGATGGTGCTGGATCCCACCAACACGCCCTGCATTCCTGGGTGCTGCCCCATTGTAAGACAATTAAAAACATGGCAATTTCAGAACTTGGGCAGCCCCCCAGCACTGCCAGAGAAGATACATCTGGTCTTGGTTTGTTGACTTTCCTTGGGAATGCTTCCAAATTAAAAGGAGATGGGGAAATCTTTGAAATACTGAGTTTCCTGTGCTAGTCAGTGTGTTTTGTAGGCATGCAAATGTCTCTTTCAGCAGCAAAGCAGCCACTGTATCCTCACTCAAGGTGCACCCAGGACTCGCCTGCTGGTGACCGAGCACTTGGATAATTTCTGAAGGTAAGGCCAAGTCCTGGCAATGGAAGTCAAGTGTGAGAACAAAGGTCAGATCTCTGCAAAAGCTTAAATACAGGTCTGGGTTTACAGCAGCCCTAGGGAAATTAGAGAAAAACAACTTTACTGGAGCAAAAAGGGTGCAGAGAATGAAACAGAGGTTCTGGCCAGAGAGAAGAGGAATGAAAAATAAATCTGCCAGGCTGAGGAACTACATAGCATGTGGCCCTCATCCACTCTGCTTTTTGCTTCATATGCAAAGAGGCTGCAGAATTAGGTTCCCTAATCCAAATGCTTTAAGACTGATTCTCTAATTTCCCTTGGAAATTCATTAGTTTTTTTTTTTAATGGGTGGTAATGCTGCTTGCATTTTTTGGTTATGGGAAGATTAAATGAAGGAAATCTTTGCCTAGAATAATCATCGTTACTTAACCTAAATTTATTCCATTCCTCTGAAACTTTGAAAAAGTGCAGCTCTTTGGTTGCTGAAGTTACACTGAAGTAAAACTCAACAACTTGCTAAAATATTGCCATATGAGTAGAAATATTCAGCTCTGAGGAACTGATGTGGTGTAGGAATAAAAGGTTGTTTATTAGTGCTGGCTGGCACTGGGTTTTAAGCAATACCAACAAGCCTGCCAACAAGAAGCCGATAACAAGGCTTTCTGAATATCTTCCAAAGCTTCACAGAAATTCTTGCTTGCATAATGTTTTACACTTAAGCTCTTAAAAGTTCACCAGAGAAAAGTGGCTTCAAATCTGTGCGAGGACCCCACACACAGATGTATGCACACAAAGCAGGAAGAAAACTGACAGTGAACAAGAAATTTTTAAGATGGGCAGATTTAATGTAAACAATAAAATAAATGTTTCTGCTCTGCATTCTAATTTCTGCCCTCCAGCACACGAATGGCTTAACATCTTAGTTGGATTTAGGCTCCTGGCTGACCTACACTTACATTTTAGCTATTTCTCAGTGTCTTAAACCAAGGGAGGACTTAAAACATGAACTTGAAGCACTCTTTCCCTTCCCTTCCATCCTTCTTTTCTTCCTTCCTGGTAGTACAGTTTTAACTCAGATCTAAGAAAATTTTTGTTTCTGTGTGTGAGAGGCTTCTGGCACTTGCCAGTATAAAACTTGAGACAAGCAACTCTCTACATGGTGCTCCTGATGCCTTTCAGTCTTGAACTGTAACATCTCTTCTTGCTCTAGTCTGAGCTCTCCAGGGCAGGACTATGTCCCCAGAAATTATGTGTATGGAAATTAAAAGGCAATTTCAGGAGGTGGGACCAGAACGAGATCTATAGTCCTACAACATAAATTTGAACCTGGATCTCTAGAAGTAAAAAGCTACTGTAGGCAGCGTTCCTTCAAATTAAACTATCATGGGCAAAATCCTACTTCCTAAAATGTTTTATCAAAATGTGGAGTGAAATCCTGGCCCTGTTGTGTCAGTAACAGATCTCCTATTGTTTTAATCAGCTGCTTTATTCCATGAGGGAGTAATCGCTTATCCCTGTATGGCATTTCCAGACGGTTCAGTACATGCACAATAAATCTGATTCAGTGTGGCTGCCAGTTGATAACATTCCCAGATGCCTGGAAATCCCAGATAAACATGCACAATTTTAGAATTTAGAAATTCTGAAATTCTGCCAAGACAAAATTTCTGGAAAGAAAGGGAAGAAATGCTTGGAAAGCCCTGGTATATAATGATGTACCTTTATACAGGTCAGTATTGTCTTATGGAAGACACAGAGCCTTTGACTTTATACCTGCTTTTGATTTGTACACAACTAAAATAGATTACATTTTTTTAAGTCATGGCAGAAGTGGGTGTACTGCAAAATGTCCACATGTGCCCTGTCAAGTAATGAAACTCCCAGATTCCAGATGGTCCTCAAGCCTGTGAAGCAGCACCAACCGTGTCCAACTTAAGGGGCACCTCACCTACACCTTTTGTTGTTCTCCATGAGGAGTGTGGTAAGAGGCATTCCAAGGTAAAGGAAGGAGCTGCACAGTGAGCAGCTTGTTTTGAGAGCCAGAGCCCAGTGATGTGGGGTTGCTCTACTGTTCCTGCTAACAGTCAGCTGTTTCAGCTGGAGCACACACTGTCCTGGAAACACAGGAAAATCTCCTCTTCCTTCCTACTACGGGGAATAACCTTGAAATGGTGAAGATTTTTGTCTGCTCAAGGACAAGTTTCATGTGCAATGCTCACGGGAGCGAAAAACAGAATAATACAGCTTAGTTTGAGGCAGCGATGCCATATCAGACTGCTGAAAGCAGGGAGAGCTGTTCCTTCAAGGCACACAAACTAAATTTTTCCTCCCCATGTGAGGCTAGTCCTGCTAGCCGCTCATCAAATTACTTGAGACATCAAATGACCTGATCACAGTCATGCTACTCTTGAGTTTGAAGTGGCTCAGGACAGAGATTCTGTCACCTCTGAAAGCTGAGCTGGAGGACAAAAATTATTTCCATGAACTACATGTAGAAGCACTAGTGGGAATGCAAAATGAGTTTAGGTGTCTGAATTTCTTTGTCAGTAATAGCTGCTGCCCTGGAAGTGAGGCAAGAAATGTTAATGTGCCTGTTCTAGAGCTGTTCCCCAATTATGTCCAGAGACAGGTGTAAAAACAGACTTTGAAAGAAGCAGTTAGAGCGTTGCAATGTCTTTTGTCTGGTGAAGATGAAGGAAAACCAAAGATTTTCCACCTACACTCTGCAGAAATCAGTGAGAAAGGAGTTTCATGGGAGAGAGGCAAAGCAGGACCCAAACATATCAATGTCCTTCAAAATCACTGTTCAAACTGGGAGTCATTGCTGAGCCTGGAGCAGTGCCCAGGTACTGCCATCCTCAGTGCCTGAGCAGGGGTTTATCTTTGGCAGTCAGCACCAGCTCCAAGGTCTGCAGTGGAGAGAACACACCCCACGCACGAGGCTGCACACCTCTCTCCCTGGCCCTGGGCCTGATTTCCACCTCTTGTGCAGAGTTGTGGGCAGCGCAGTTGCAAAACCCCCCTAGAAAGTGAGGGGAGAAAGGGACCATAAGCAGAAGAAACAGAAGAAGTTCACTTTCTACATCTGTTTTTTATTGAGGAAGCTGTTACTGTGAGTAAAGTCAGCTGAGACATCCCAAGTGATTGCAGCTTGAATTTTTAAGCCAGGCTATAAATATCTGGGGTTTTTTAAACAG
The DNA here is from genome assembly GCA_013399875.1 of Gymnorhina tibicen. NCBI lineage: Eukaryota > Metazoa > Chordata > Aves > Passeriformes > Artamidae > Gymnorhina > Gymnorhina tibicen. The sequence continues at coordinate 1,533,600 of VXAZ01005765.1, forward strand.
TGATTATTGTTTATGTTTTCTTCCTATTTACTCTCCTTTGATTTAGTAGCATGGGGAGGTTTGTATCACTTCAGTGTGTCAGTTGGAAGCAGCCATCAGCTACGTTACAGATAACCTCTCGTGGATTACACGGTTCAGGATTGTGCTGTCTGTCTCCTCTCTGCGTTGTGACCCCAGGTGGCTCAGAAGTACTTTGGGTCAAACTTATTATATACTATTCGCTATCCCAATAAACAAGTAGCGTGTTGTCACATTTGGAGTGCTGCGTATTTTTCTAGTAATTATGCCTTATTATATATTTACTATTCAGAAAATGCAGGTGTGGGCTGTTGAACTGGGGCCAATGAGAATTCGCCGAACTGGCAGCAATTGCTTGGTGAGTCATGTTTCACTGTCTGTTGGTTTTATAACTGTTTTCACTACTAATTTAGCTCTGCGATGCAATATGCAATTAGTCCTATTATGGAAGCAGCTGTATTCAGTTTTACAATGGCACTTTCCCCTTTGGCTTGTACCAGAGCCTGTTGTGGTTCTGCTGATTTGATGACTGAAGTTGTAAAGTGGTATCTGGATGAGCCACAGCAAGCCATGAGCCTCATACAAATATGATTCTTGCTCATACACCACTGCTCTAATGCTATTTCTTACAGCCCAATTAGAAATGCGGTCACAGAGAAAAGCTGTTTCTTGCTACAGTAAGTAGTACGGTCATGCAGCGATTTGTTGCCATGCTGGTATCACCTCTGTAGTCTTGCAGCTTATTATAAATAACATTTGGTAGCCAGAATGTGAAAAAAAAAATTAAGCTTCTGTTTGGAAATAAGCTTCTGCTTGGAAATGAGTATTTCCAGGCTTCAAAAATTAGTTTCCAAGCTGTAGCCCCTGGACGGTGGCCACAGGAATGAAGTAGGGCCATGGGGGCATGGTGGGTGGGGTGGACACTGGGAGATTTTGATGAGCCCATGAAGCCCCAGCTTGTCTTGATAGTTATAGCGACAGACCAGGGCTTTGGAGGCTCACTGAATCCTCCTGGGGTCCATGCCCAACCCTGAAACACCTAATGCCACTGTCATGGCTGGTCCCTATACCCAGCACTCAGATAACAGGCATGAGCAGCTACTCTCCAGAATGACCTCAGAGAACAGCTGAGAAGTAAATACAAATATCAATTACACAAATTAGCTGCCTTTACTGTCAACAAGGACGTTACGGAAATCAAATACATATTGCTTATTAGTTTAATGTGTACTAGAGCTACTCTGTTAAAAAGAGCAGGGTCTTGAAAAATCACTGAGAACATTCACTACATTTTTTCTGCTGTGTTATTACCCATTTTCACACCCATACATATGTTCTGGTTTTGTTGTGTGTCACACAAAATGGTAATTTGGTGGTGAAAAAATGAGAAATCATGACATTTCACATGTGTTTTCAGTAAAACAACAATTTTCTTCCTAAAGGGCCCCAGTTTTCTTCCTCAGAAATAGGGCTATTTACAATGAAAATGTTCCTGTTGTGGTGGAATAATGACACAAAGAAAGGCACCAGGCTGAATACTGAGAAGAGAAGTTAAAATGCCTCTATTTCCAGTGCTTTGAATGCCAGGTGAGGTGAATTGAAGCCTCTAAAGCACCACCTGGGAAAGCGGTGCTCGCCAGCAGCAGAGCTGGCCCCAGCAGAGCCCATTCGCACCAGGATTGTTTCTGACCACTGTTGCCCGCAGTCATCATTCTGGTCAGACTATTACAGTAGAAACTATTTTGCAGAAACTTTTTGCTGTGAGAAACAAATAAAGTCTCTGCCCTGCAGAGAATAGCCATTTGGGAAAGCTGGACTGATGGAGAGTTGGTAGTTTGCCCAGGGCTTATCATTTTCTATCCAGAGGCTGGCTTTATGCTAGAGCAAACAGCTGGAGTTGTGCACTGTATTTCATTGCAAACATGTAAAACAATAATGAACTTTATGGTTCTATAAAGATTTGCAAAATTATTCCCAGGTCTAAAGTTTAATTGTTTAATGTCACCAAATGACTTTTCAATAACTGAGTACTGTGGAGTGGCAGAAGTTAATCACTCGACTGAAGTGAATTAAGATTTTCTAAAGCTACATTTATCACTGTAATTTCTGGCTAATTTCATTTTCCATTCATAAAATATGATTTCAGTTTCTGTATCTCTATGAGCTGCGGAGAAGGAACGTGCCTGTTCTAGAAGACATTTTCGTCAGGCAATGTCAAAGGTGGTGTACATACTGATAACAGGAATATGAAGAGCTCATCTTAGCAATGCATTCCACATGCCTCTGCACTTGAGTCTACTAGCTCCTTAAGACCTCTAGTTCTTTTAAAACTCAGTGGGCCAGATTTTCAGGGTTCACTTTGCCTTACTGTACTAGTTTGAAAGCAAACTAGTGAGAGAGTCTAAGTCAGAAATACAATTTAATAGGAAAAATAAAATAAATGCAGTAGCACAAACAAAAAAAAACAACCCACTGACAAGGTCAGAGCCCAAACCTGACCCCCTGATAATCGGGGGGGTGGTAACCGTCCAATGAGATGGTGACTGCAGTCCTCCTGGAGTGATGGTTCTGTTGAAAAGTCTGGTCTTCCTATGAAGGTCCAGCAGTGTTGTAGGAGGGTCTGGTCTTCCTCGGAAAATCCAGCAGTGTAGCTCTTGTCCTCTGGGGTCCCAGTAGGTAAGTCTGCCCTGCTGTTTTAGGCCCCAGATTTTTATCCTGGTGGGAATGCTTGGTTCCTTCCCCCCTGGGCGGAGCATCTCACAATGGGATGGTCAGTCATAGGGCAAGGCATTGATGGGCCCATTAACAGGAGATAGCCCAGGTTCGGGTTACCTCTGAGTCATACAGCAAGGCATTGTTGGGCCCATTAACAGGAGATAGTCCAGAGGGAGGAGGCCAGGGAACATTGCTATACCGGCTCTCAACAGCTCATGGTAATAGAATACATTGTAACCCAGGACACTTACGTATTCTGGCCTGCCATCAGGAAGTGAATACACCAACAGCTTTGCTTGAAACAAGAGTTAGCCAGGATAGGCTTATTTGCTTAAAGCAAATCCTGTGAGCCAAAAAAGCCACTTAACTCCTAGAATAGGTGAGGGATGCCTCAGTACCTCCCTTCTTTACTTTTGCTTTCAGGTACCCAGAAGAGGATACAGTTGCTTTAATTTTAGCCATCCAGTAGTAACCAGAAGTCACTTATCACTGAAGAAAGTTGTCTAAGCAATGGAAATAGTTAGTGGAAGGAAAATGGGTGTCTGTCTGGCATGCTTTATCCCAGTTATCTCTACTGGCTACAGTGGGAGCCCTGATAGACATTAACCAAAACACCTCTCTCTGGCAGGCTGAAGTTAACCCATGAACTTCACATTTCCTTCTCAGCTCGCGCCCCTTGGCACCCCACTGCTGCTCCAGACAGAATTCATTTTTCTCTTCACCTAGGCCCTGTGAGGGCCTAATTCAGCTGATGTTGTCAGTGATTGGCCACAACATACTTGTGGGACAAGCCCTTTACCAAGGGCTGTCCTGAGGAGTTGGAACTGGCTCTCCAACCCATTCAGAGGTGTCAAGGGCTCAACACTCATTCATCAAACAAGGGAGTTCTGCTGGGGCCTGGTCTATCTGAAGGACTCAAGAAGTATCTCCTCAACACAGGGTGAAGCAGGTAGGTAGAGCAAAGGGAGGCAGGAGTACCTGTGCCTCTCCCAGATACACCTTGAGCCTCCTGTTGAGGCTATCCTGTCGATAGCCTGGCAGCGCCTGGCAGCTCCCAACCTTGTTTCAGTACTTCACATTAAAAAGTCACTGGGAAATATGTGTGATCCATTCTGCAGATTCCTAATCACAAACTGTAGAACCCAAAATGTATCCCAGCTTACCATGTCAAGAAACTCAGAGGGGACCCTCTGCTGCCCAAGGACTCTGCAGAGTTTTCTCACTGTCCTGAGTCAGGCAATTAGTCCTAGAGAGGGACTGGAGTGTCACACCAATCGGAGTGTCACACACACACACGGCCTTCTCTCAAGTGGTCACTCACCTGCCAAACACAGCTCTCAACTCGTTGGGCTGGATGTCCACATCACTGCATGGAGATATCCCACTGTTCTTGTGCCAAAAATACTCTTGATAAAGGCAAAAGAGATTGATATCCTTGAGCCAAGAATCCCAGCATCCAACACACACTTTGCAAATTATGGCTTTTGACACTTTTTTCTTGAAGTGAATGTATTAAAAAATTAGGCAGGAAAGAATTGCACCACCCACTTTTCAGTCCAATCTCAAAACAAAGCACTGAGCCCTCTCCTCAGCTGTAGAAATGGCTGGATATCCATATCTCAACTCTTTTTCTTCTACTAGCATCAATGGACAAAGAAAAAGAAAACACTCATTCCAAAGGCTAACATGTCTGTAGTACCCTGTGAGCTGAGTCGGTTAAAATGAACCCAAATCAAGGTAGCTTTTTTAAAAAAGCTTTTTTCCGAAGCATCTTTTATTTTTTTTAAGTTTTGTTTTATTTTTAATTTTTGAAATGAGAGCATTTCTCACCACCCTCTTGCATGATCGCCTTTACTGTGAGGGAGTTAAAAGGTACTACTTGCTGGTTTTCATTAGTAGTGAATATGAGTGTGGTTAGCCATATAATGGTTCATATATAGACAACAGTTTACACTCCTCCTCTACACAAAGCATGTACTCAGATGTTGTACACACATGTAACATGCTGGCCTGGCCCCAAATTGCTTCCAGGTTAGGTCATCACTTCAAGCCCATTTTCTCTGTTTTTTTCTCTGTTGCATTTTATTGGCCTGGTAGAAATTAGCCACTAATCCAGCCTGGTTTTAGCATCTTCTGCACTCGTTTGTTCCAATTTTTGTACCCTCTGAACTCTTCCTCTCGCATACAATTTATTCCCACACATGGCAGGCATGCTTTCTCATGAATTATTTATATAGCTTTGGTAACTTCTGCTTTTCAAATAATGAGAGAAGAAAATGTTTCCAGTGTAGGAGTCATAATAAGGGAGAAATTCAGGCAGGTTGGTGTTCAAGAAGATGGTAAAATGCCCCAAGTTAAAAATAATACATTGTTTTTGAAAGGCTGAGGAGACATCACAACGGCCTTTCAAAGCAATCATCTACCTTCAGAAACACTGTTGAGTGGCTAAAATTAGGAGTTGATATCTGGCAATGACTACAGAGGCTTTCATTTCCCCAGTTTTTCCCAAAGGTTGGGTGGGATAAACTCCCCCGTTGTCTAACATACCAATGGCAGCGTTGCCACCTACTTGTGTGGAGGGAGAAGCTATCCCTTCCTCTCCTGGGTTGAAATGACACAGCTTTGCCAACAAAAACAAAATTAATAACATATACTGCAGGAAAATACACTATGTGACACAGCTTCTGTGATGCTTTGATCTTTTATTATACTGAGAAACAGAGGTAGGCTGTGCTTTCACTTCCAAAACACAGCCAAGTGCACAAAGCAGGGAATACAATGTCTAATAAAGATACCTCATTTACACAGAGACTTGGTAAGAGTTTGAAAAAATAACTCAGTTTCAGACGTGTTTTGAAAACAGTAGAGACTGATTGTAGGAAGGACACTGAGGAAGAATATGCTAGCCCATGGAAGGAGCAAGGAATAAAAGGAAATACTCATTTTACGTAGGCTTCATCCCAAGTTTAGATAGGGAGGGTAGAAAACATAACCTCCTGAAGACATTTTACCACCGTTGGGAGCACAAGGAGCCAGCTGCTGCATCTGTCCCATGCTAACAGGCTGTGGCTGTGAGCAGGGCGACGTGTGTTACTGCCCCACCACGGGGGGAGCAGGACACCGCTGCCAGCACAAACGGTCCCAGCCAAAGGCTCGTGCGACACTCACCTCCTGTCACTGGCTCTGTGAGATCTGATGATGTAGCTCTTGATGCACTTTCTGGTGGGTTGTCATAGCAACGAGGAAATAGGCAGATGAAAACCAACAGCACCAGCCTGCCTCTGCCTGCCCACCTGCCTGGAGGGATGGGGGGAAGCAGGGCGCAGGGTCTGGCAGACGTGGACTGGGAGGTGACCCCACCTCTGGGGGCATGGCATCCTCTGCATGAGGGGCTTCGAAACCTGTTGCTCACAGACCCACCGACCTCTCTGTCTTACCGTTCACATAGGACTAAACTTCATGTTTTTTCACTTCATGACTGATGCATAAGAAGAAACACTGAAATATCATGACAAAATTGATTCTTCTGAACTTTCAGATGAAATTCAGTATGAATTAGTTGATTGGTAAGTGTGGTGATGGCAGCAAACTAAATAATTGTTCTAAAAGTGTAATCCAGTGAGGATTTGCAATCACTATGCTTTTATTCACCAGACTACAAAAAAAAGTCCATTAAAATTGAAGATTCCTAGTTAAAGATTTTCTTTTTCCCCTTGAAAGGCTTTGACATTTTCTTTTCACTGTTCTGCAGCAAAGTTATTGGAGACTTAGTTTGGTATCCCAAGACAGTGAGAACTACAAAGCTTATTTTTTTCCTGGAGCCAGTATTCCTTCTGCAGCATTTTCCAGTCAGGACATATTGCCCAAAGGCTGCCAGTTTTTTAAACGGTCCATGTTGATTTGTCTGTCCCAACCTACTCTTTGCAGATTTTACAGAACACAATACTATGACAAACAGGTTTCTTCTCCATTAAAAAGGCGTATTTTCCCACAGAAAGCTGTCCGTCCCATGTTTTAAGACCCCTCTGCCAAAAACACCACCCAGATATCTTAAAATCATGTTTCTTCCTATTGTTGATTTTGGAAAATGTTGCATCCTTCAGCTTAAATTCTGTACCTTCAAAGAAATTGCTTAGATGCAGAAAACTGTCAGTTTAAAAAGTTTAAGCCCAGCAGAATGATAAGAGAGTGAAAACAGCCTTATAAAAATTGAGGAACCCACCGATTCACTGATTCCAAACTAGACCAACTCATCTAAGGTGAAATTGACAAGCATTCAGAAAAGAAACATTTTGTGCTGCTGAAGTTAATGAAAAAAAAGAGACTGGAGGCCTAACTCCAAAGAAAGAAAGAGTGAGTTTTATGGGATTACAGGAGAAGGGAACTGGTGCTGGAACCAAGCCTTCAGTCCTGGAGTTGCATCGGTTTTGAGGTGTTCAAAACAAGACTTGTACAAAAGGTTAGCATAACTGTTCCTTGCTGGGGTTTGGACTAAGTGACCTGAAAGGTATTTGCCAAAGCTATTATCAATGGTGCTGTGATACCTTTATAAGGCAGCTTTTGTACTCCAATATCTCAAAAATAGTTGTTCTTTTTAGAATGACATTTCACAGCCTGCAAATTCTAAAATGGACTAATGGCTTTGACTTTTGGGGGTAGAAAGATTGGTCTGAAAAGTAAAGGTCTAGCTGGTGCTTGAAACTTTTGAACCTTTATTTGTTGGGAGAGAAATGACTCACACACGTTCCTTATCAATAATGATGGTTCAGAAGATGTCATTAAATTCGATAAGGCCAACGATTTATGAACAACAATTTAAGTAAATGGGCTTTGAGAGAAAGTCTTTGAGCCAGCCCACATCATGAGTGGGCTGACATTAGGTAGGTAGATACAGTTCTTTGGAGACCCCAGGAATACTCAGATATTCTCTTACAGACAGATCTGAACTCAGAGGTACATCCCTTTATGGATTAGGGTATTTCTATGTGCATTTTTTAATGGAGGCAAAGATATACAGATACAGTGTGTTGGCTTGAAATGGGACACTTCTATCTGCACAGAGAGGACGAGAAAAGAGGAAGGATGGTGAAACAATGTGATTGTGATGTCTTTACTTCTATCTCTAGTGCCATAGGGGCTAATTTGGGGTTTGGCTGCATTTAAGATCAGCCTTAGGGCTGCTCTAATATGCACCACTTGACATGACCCCGAGTCTTTTTTGCTCAGCAACTCCCAGGGCATTTCCACAGCACTAGTTCTTGAAAACTTCCCCAAAAATACAAAATTGCTCAGTGTCTCAACCATCACCATGATGGTATTTTTCTCCCACCATTACAGTAAAGACAAATTTTAAATGCTACCAGTTTGCATAAAGGTTGTAAAAAATGAGAGAGACTAAAGAACAAGCAGGTGTGAGTCTAGTAAGGGAGCTCAAAAGGTGGTTAGCTCCACGGTTCTCTAGCACTGCACCGTGCAGTGTGCACATACCCTCTCAGCAGCAGCTAAACACAGCCCCAACGAGCTCATGGTGGCATCTGGCCCAGAACAACTAGCAGCTGTACAAAATTTGTGTGTATTTTTTGTACAGTTCCTTTGACCTGAATATATGTCTCAGAGAATTTCAGACAGAATCTAAAGCTGTTTTCACTGTCAAGGTAGGCATGCCACACGTAGCCTGTGTACCTAATCCTGCATTCCTCCTGCATTCCAGGCACCCACAAAGTCAATGAGAATTTGAGATGCAGAGTGAATACAGGACCAGGTACTGCATTTGAATATTTTAAGGAATGCTCTTGGATTTTTACAGTTGATGTCATGTTTTCTAGCCCATCAATATGGATTAACAATGGTCCAGAGCAGCAGGAACTCATTTCCTATTCATATATGCTAATTGCATGGTGCCGGATAGCAGGGATTTCTTCTTAAACGCAAAGTTTCTTTTTTCTTTTTTTTTTTTTTTTGAGCAAATGGAAAATAGAAAGACTGTGTCTATGAAATAAAGAAGTGAAGAGGATTTAACACAAACACCGAAATATTCATACTTAAAGAAAGCAAGACCTGAAGTTCTTTCATATATACTTCCCATAGATGAAATCCATCCTTCCTTAATCTGAACCCCAGCTGACTTTGAGGTAAGTCTGTGTGGTGGGTTGACCCTGTCTGGACACCAGCTGCCCCCCAAAGCTGCTCTATCACTGCCCTCCTCAGCTGGACAGAGAAGAGACAATATAACAAAAGGCTCATGGGTCAAGATAAGGGCAGGGAGAGATCACCCAGCAGTTCCGGTCATGGACAAAACAGACTTGACTTGGGGAAATAAGTTTAATTTATTACCAATCTAATCAGAGTAGGATAATGAGAAATAAAATCAAATCTTAATACACCTTCCTCCACCTATCCCTTCTTCCCAGTCTTCACTTTACTCCCAAATTCTTTACCTTTTCCTCCCCAGCGGCACAGGGGAGATAAAGAATGGGGATTGAGGTCAGTTCATCACACACTGTCTCTACCACTCCTTTTTCCTCACACTTTTCCCTTGCTCCAACATGGGAACCCTCCCATAGGAGACAGTCCCCCTTGACTTCCTTCAACATGATTCCTTCCCATGAATTTTAGTTCTTCATGTACTGCTCCAGCATGGGGCTCCTCCCACAGGGTGCAGACCATCAGGAGCAGAATGTTCCAGGGTGGGTCCCCGCAGGGTCACAGTTCCTGACAGTACACCTGCTTCAGCGTGGGCTTCTCTCTCCTTGGGGCCACAGGTCCTGCCAGGAGCCTGCACCAGCATGGGCTTCCCACAAGGTCACAGCCTCCTTTGAGCATCCACTTGCTCTGGCATGGGGTCCTCCACAGTCTGCAGATGGATCTCTGTTCCACCATGGATCTCTGTGGGCTGCAGGGGACAGCCTGTCTCATTATGGGCTGCACCATGGGCTGCAGGGGAACCCCAGCTCCAGTGCCTGTAGCAGCTCCTGCCTCTCCTTCTGCACTGACTTGGGTGTCTGCAGGGCTGTTCCTCTCACATATTCTCACTCCTCTCTTTGGCTGCTGTTGTCCAGCTGTTTTCCCCCTTCTTAAATACATTATCCCTGAGGCACCACCACAGTGGTGGGTCTGTCTTGGAGCTGGCTGACTTTGGCTCCATCAGACACGGAGGAAGCTGCTGGCAGTTTCTCACAGAAGCCACTCTTGTCACCCCCAGGTACCAAAACCTTGCCACACAAACCCAATACAGTCTGTTAGTCCCACAATTTATTTTTCATTTTTGTTTCAATATGTTATTGCATTTTTTGAAATCTCTGTGGAGGTAATTTGTTAATAATTTCCCAGTTACATACCACTATGTCTGGCATCTTCAAACAATGCATGAAGTAGTACAAAACCCACTTGCTGTATGAGAGAAAAGTGTATACGAAGTGTCTCATCTTTAAATCTTTGAGACTTAAAACATATTTATTTTGCAGAATACTTCATCAAAAGTTATCCTATCTTTGCAATGAAAGATTATGATAATGTTTGAGATGCTAGTCCTTTATTTCTGCCAGTCTTAGCTTAGCAACCTTAGCTTGCTTCTCATGTGCTAGGCAGGATTGATTTCTGCTGGCTATGGTACAAAATTTTTTGCTGATACTGTCTGTTACTGAGAAAATAGATGGGAGATGGGTTGTTTCTGTTGCCATAGGCTTTCAGCAATGATGTTTTAAAGGCTTTGGAAAAAAGGTGGTCAAATGCTGGAAAAGGCTTTCTAGAAAAGTGGTCAATGCCTCAAGCCTGCTAGCACTAAAGAGGCATTTGGATAATGACCTTAATAACATGTTGTAAGGTTTGGTCAGCCCTGAAAGGGTCAGGTAGTTGAAAGAGATGATCATCATAGATCCCTTCTTACTGAAATAGTCTATTCTATTCTATTCTATTCTATTCTATTCTATTCTATTCTATTCTATTCTGGATTATAATGCCTTTTTATTTCCTGTTTTAAATATCTCCACCCAACTAATCTGCAGACTTAACAACTGGAACTCCAGGGTTCTGTGGACAGATCAGTGTATAATTAAAGAATTTACATTTTCAGATAATGTAAACAATAAAACTGGTTTTCTCTCCTAGTTACCAATGTCAGCTAGGAACATCTATCATCATTTTATAGGTCATCACATCATCATATGGATATAGAATCTGTTTTTCACAAGGTCTTTGATTAGATTACTAGTATTAGATTATGGGGGCTTTGCTGATGCTAAAAGCCTATTTACTTATAATTATGAAAATAGTGCCAGCTAGCTACTACCTCTCTTCACGTTTTCTCTGCATGCTCTGAATTCAGGGCACATTCTAGTTACCTTTTCTTTCATTTGACGTCTATCACTTGGGTCTCATTCACAGAAGACACTGGAAATTTGGCAGTGGCTCTGACTTGCGTGCATCCCCCATGTAAAATAGAATTTACAGGAACGGCAATTTCATTCAGCTTGAGAATTCTCAATATATTTAAGGGCAGGCAGAAGGCTTTGTTTGAAAGGCCTGTTGAGACCAGAGGGTCTGGGAAGAAACATGGCCTCCTGTTTCCCCACAGCTCCAGCACGCTGCAGCTCACTTGAGCTGTGGCTGGGACATGCTGGCCCCTCTGCCACATCCTGCTCCCATGCTGGAGGCAGCAGGGGCAGCACAATGGGCACTGGCCAGGTTCCTTATGCACACTCAGACTATCTACCATGCTGGGAAAATCCCCAGCAGGAGACTGCCATGTATTTTCTGCTTGTGCAGTGTATGAAGTGATGTCGGCATAGGAGTCAAATCAGGGTAGAAGGTCTGCCACAACCCATGATTTTTAAACTAGGAGAATAGGCGGACAGACACCTTTCTAATATACATTTCGGCTTCTAGACAAAGCGAAGGGGAGAAGATAGAGTTTAAAAGGAAGGAAATGTGTTTATCTCCTGCATGAAAACATCTCTTAGTACAGTGACATGGAGAACAATATTACTTTTGTGCTCTGATAAATAATCAGAACAACAATTGTGAGGACAATTGGACTCTGAAGCAAGAATGCGATAAGAATGCCAAATCTACCACAGCAGCTCAACAGCACCCGGTTGCGGCTCTGTCTGTTTGCAAATGAGCATTCGTGTCTCTCTGTCTGCACATACAGTGTTTATACCTAATCCTGACAATTTGTATTGCACATACTGCATTGCCCTAGATTTAAAGTAACTTCACTTGTAACTTCTGAGAGGTTATTAGGTGTGATTTTCAAAAAACATCAGACTTTTACAGGGAAGTTCACTTGACTGAGAGCAGTACTAGCTAGGGATCAGGCACATCAGAAAATCACATCCAGAAATAACAAAACAGTTTTGAAGATGCAAAGTGTATTTTTTTTATTGATGTGATAGTGCCTCTCAGTCTAATTTCTTCACAAACAGTTGGTAGATAGGTTTCATATCATGCCTAAGACATACATATTTATCATATTCAAGCTGCAGAATGGTAATCCAGAGAAAACCACATGTTTTTTTACTTCTCTAACTCGTTGTTTTTCTTTGCCTTTACTCTATTTGATCAGGTCCAATCTTATGGCAAATGACCTGTCCTGCTTCAAATATCTGCTACTTCCACTCCCTCCTTAGGAATTATTTAACTTGTTTTGATATCACCAGACCCATCTACTGAAAGTCTTGTCCACAGCCCTGTTTTCCTCTGGCTCTCCATCTTTTCAGTCACCGTTGTGCTTTCAGGGTTTCATTCAGACCATGCAGTTTCTCCCTCTCTCCACCTCAGCAGAATTTGCAGTCCTCTTTCAGTGACCGAACTGAAATAGTGTTCTTATCCTCCAGATCCATTCCAATTAATGCAGTGCTCCCTAAACATGGCATTGTTAAATGCTTGTGTTTCCGGAATGTAAATCTTCCAACTTCAAATTACCTAAAGCCCACACAAATTTTTGGAATAAGGGTACAAACTGCATTGCCTATTTCAGTTGCAAACACTTCAAATCAAAACACTGATATACAAAATATTATCATCTTTTTGGTCACATTACATTCAAAGGCACCTAAATCTTCCTGAAAGTCAGGGAGTCTCAGAGACATACATCTTTTCCATTCCTTTCCCAGACCTTTGTGAGTATTTCAGAGATTGAAGGAAATAAAATACTTGCACAGGTCTATTATAAGAACATTTCGGCAGAGGATTTTTTTTTGTTTTTCTCACGGACTTTTGCAGCTGTTGTGTGGAAGAGAGTGTGTGTGTGTGTAAGATTATATTTAAGATTTATTTGGTCTTTAGCTACTAAAACTTTTTAGCTGCACACATTCCTTGTGGTGGATCCCACAGTCTTGTCCGGTATCACCCTCTGGACCCAACACTGAGCAGTCCTCTGCTCCTCCATTTAGGGGACAGAGTTTTTTCTCTCTGTTGTGGCAGGAGAACACTGTTGCTCTGCTTTTGGCTCACCACAGATCTTTGTAAGGTTAGTGAAAGTTTTGTGTTTCTGCTGCATGGACTTGAAGGTCTTGCCCTCTGGCCATGATGAAAAGCATGGCCTTGCAAGAGACTTCTGTTACTATGCTATCTGGAGGGAAATCTTCTTTTACTGAAGTCTCTCATGAATCCAAAGCCTGGAGGAAATTTCATAGGAGGAGATGCCCAGAAACTGAAAATTAAATGTACTACAGACAAATCCTCATCTTCTCTGACTCTGTACATCATTTAAAGCCAGTGGCTGCAAATCATATTAACAGCTACTGAAGTATGATTGGGATGGGCTGGGATGACTCCTTATTGTTCCCTCTGGAGGAACTTTTTCTTGAATCTTCAAAGTGGTGGATATGCCAAATTATTATTGAACAGTGTACCTTCCTCCTTAGACCAATGCAATGCCCATGAAAGAAGTGGTTTGTCTTCTCTTCTCAGGTGGGTTGGGAAGACAAGGAATGTGACTGATCCCTACATGAAGGCCAATGCACCTAAAGCACTTCAGCTCAGTGCTATTCCTACATCAGCCTTTTGCATTCAGTATTTGGTATCTTGGACACAAATGCCTCTCAGTGATGTCCTGAATTGCAGCAAACTGTGACCTTTAGAAAGTAAAACAGCTTCATGAAGCAGACAAGAGTTTGCCATCTCCAACTTCAGAGGCAAGCTGTGGCAAGGTGAAACCGCCAGCCCACGGTGGAGGCAATGGACATGATGTGTCCCTCTGCAGCCACTCATGCAGGTAGGCTGTCTATCACTTTTCCTTGGAAACAAGTGCTCCACCCACCCATTTAAAAGAAAATTAGAAATTGTTTTTGGAGACGGAGATGCTTGCTCGACTCTTACCTCTGGTAAAGAAAGAGTTATCAATACACTAGGTGAGGAGAATAGCACCAGGAGAAGCTTGCTGCTTCTGCTGGGTTAAGCTTTATTTCATTCACCTGACAACAAAAAAGACTTTCAGTAGAAATAGCTTTTCTTATAAAAATGTTTGATTTTCCAAAGAGGATATTTACATTCATAGGCCAGTCAGCCAGTCTGGAATATAATTTTTGCAAATCATTACACCTTTATTTTTAGATGCAAATTCATTGTTGACGTCAGTGGGGCTTTTACATAAAGGAAAGGGCTCGTTCATGGGAGACTAATTGTAAGAAAGGAGTAATAAAGTGAAAATACCACACTTGCCATCCAAGTATAGAGTTGCGTAGTTGATAAAGTTTTCAAAGCAGGTGTTTTAAAACATCAGGGCTAGATTTTCAAGTAATGGTTATCCATCTCCATTGTCAGCTGGAACTGCTCATTCTTGGGACTTCTGGAAAGTAGGGCTTTCGTACTTTGCTTTATACATCACACATTTAAGAATTGTTTTCTGGTGAAGCTGCATGTTTTCTAGAAAATGGAAAAAGCTCTAAAGCAATTTTAATTTTACTTAAATATCTGTCAAAAAAAAGCTGTGTTAAGTCTTTCTTCTCCAACTAACCAAGTTAAGGTTTGCAACTGAAGTTTGGCATCTGAAGTTTAGTGTAGTCAAAGTGTACAAGAAAACTTGTACGCAATTTAGTAGCCTAATGCATTTGTTTAAAAAGAAAGAGAAGGTTTAATTGAGCATACAACCGTGTCAACTTGTCATTCCTGATGAAGGTAATGTCTGCAGACTGGGGTTGCTAAATATTGCTGTAGCTGTCTGAATAAATCCTCAGTTTTCAGGAGAAAGGGAGAGATCCAGCATTTTTCTGACACCTAAAGGTCCAATGAGCAATGGAGGACATTTGGGATATGCAATGGGTTCAAGCCTGGAGAGGTGTGGGGGAAAATAATAAACTTTTATGCCTTTGATGTCTTGATACTGGAAGTTATTTGCATTTAAGAATTTAGGTAAGAGAAAAGACATCAGTCCAACTTGGTGTTTCAGCTTTGGCCCAGATGATGCAATTGGCTTTCTGCAGGCTGACTCCTGGTGGGGCCATAGTTAACCTGAGGGCAATAGTTTCCACAGGGCTGCAGAAATCCAACCAAACAGGACTGGTTGCAAAAATCAGAGCCTCAGTTGTTAAAAACTGAGGATCGGGAGCACTCATTAGACAAAGCACAGCATTTGGGTGAAGATAGAGAGGGTACTTGATTTGGTGATGATACAGCTGAATATCTAAACTGCTGTATTATACTTGTCAACATAATTGCCGTTGTTTGTCTGATGATCCTATTAAGTGTTACAATTTCTTTCTCCCAGTTTTTGTTTGTTTATTTGTTTTAGGTAATTTTGGAGTCTGTTTTTTAAGTAGTTACATGTGAATTATAAAGGAAATGGGTAAGAGAAATTATTATCTGAGTTCTATTCTGAAGTGGCTTTTTAGGCTGTAAACAACTATGATAGCCTTATACCTTCCTCCAACCTGTTTATGAGCACCAAGGGTTCATACTGGTAATTACAAAGGGAAGAGAGGTACACGGTCTCAGGAAAGCAACACGCATTTCTCAGAAAATTATGTAATAGAGACTGTTGTCCATAGCAAAATAGCTGTTCAATCTAAAAACCTGGCCCTGTGGTATACCTGGAGTGCAAGACTAGCCAGACAAAATCAGCAGAGGAAAGGAGCATAAAGAGTCTTGGGGAGGTGATGTTGTTTTCTGAGATTGCTCAGTATAAGTCAGTAGCAGAGGAGGAAAGAGAACGGAGTATTTCAGCAGCAGTATCTCCTCTGCTGCCCTCCCTGTCTGTTTGCTTGTTGGCATATTTCAAGTTTGTTTATGAACATGGTACCCCAGTGTCAAGCACAAAATAAACATCAGGCTACCCAGGAGACAACCTCATCTCCAGCTCTGTGCCAGCAGCACACACTCACCAGACATCCTGAGCTCCAGCATGCCTGGGGACAGCAGTAGACTTGGAGATGGTGGGTACAAAAGCAGTTCCATGGACCTGTCCCTGATCCCTGCCTCCAGGAGGGCTGGAGCTGCACTCCTGGTGATACAAAGGGAGCAGGGGCAAGAGTACGGGCTGCACCCTGCAAGATCCTCCTTGAGTGAGCTGGGCAGGAGCATCCTTCTGCTGCTGTGGAGACCCAAGGTGCTCCGAATCTGGCAATGTCCAGAAGGATCTGACATTATCTCCAAACAGCAAATAATTAGGAGATTTGTGTGTCAGACTAAATGCTTGAATGCTATATTGCAAATACACAGGATATTACATATCATCAGCAAAAATCAGTTAACTTGCAAATCCCATCTAGACTGGGATTTTTTGTCTCTGTTAAGGCATTTGCGTATTTTTAAATACAATCACAAAATAGCACACTAGTAGTTTTACTGTCAAATAAATACCTTTTAAGTATAAGGATTTCTTTCTCCGCACCATCACCACTTCATTTATCTTTTGCTTAAATCCTTCGTCTGCAGAAATAATACAAATCAAGCCTCTGGGGCCTGTTTATATAATGGGGATTTATGTCATTTCAAGACAAATGGCATTTTCTAAGTTTCAGGGAAGCACCTGTATTAATTGTATTTCCTGCTCATGTGCTGCTTTTGTTTGCAATAAAAGAATTCATTTCAGGTGAGTTAACCTTGCTTTTAGAGAGGGCACCTGCAGTTATCTTAGTGCTTATTGTAAATGAAAACATGTTGAGCCTTTAAAGCAGTGAAATAAAGAGGTGCTGACAAGAGGGTATACCAATAGGATTAGAAGCTTTTCTCACCACTTGTATTATCAGGATGGAGAATTGAGTCACGTTAAATTACAGGGAGAAGAGATATTCCCAGAAGTTCCACAGATCAGAGATTGACTTGCTCCTTTAGTAAACCTATGGATAGGAGGGGCGTCCTGTGCTTGGTGAGATTAGGGGGAAAAAAAACGAAGAAGAGAAAAAGACACCTCCCTTTTAGCCTTAGGCATCTATAATTGACCAAGATTTTCCTGCTTGTGATTCGATCCATCCAAACCCTGTTAGAGGCACTTGCCCCCAACTGAGACCAAGGCTGAGGTGAATAAGAATTAGGTGACTCACTCATATGTACTATACATGAATTCACATCTATTAGGATAAATGACATGTCATTCAATTTAAGCACAGGCAACTGAAGATTGTCATATTTTGAAAATGACAACTGTTATTTATTTATTGAGAATATTTATACAGGTTCTTTCTAGGTACAGAGAATGCATTTTTCAGCAGCTCCTGCAACACCAGTGAATCAGGCGATTACAAAAAGACCAGAAAGGCAACTCCACAAACAGAGAAACAAAGCCAGTGGGCTACTGACCAAGAGGTCTGGGCCACCAGAGTCAAAATCTGGCAAGATCATTAGTCATTTTCTGTTGTCATTTTTAAAAGTGCTCGTCATGATGCTGTGACCCCTGCTAGATTAATAAGGTGCTAAGAAAACACTGTTAGATGGCAGCAGGCAATGGGATTTAGCCCAACTTTTAAGAATGGGAAAATTAAGAAAAAAACAGACAGGTGCTGGTTTACTGGATTCAAGGGCAGGAGGAGAGGGGAAGGAGATGCTTGTCTTCCCCTGTCCTCATCCCCCTGTATCCTTCTCCCTCCAGCAAGGCTGGCACGGTGCATCCCAAGTCACATGCTATAAACTGGGGTATTTGTCCTTCTTATGCCTGTTTAGATCGGGGCTTTCTGTATCTTCTATCAGGCTGTGAGCTGTTTATTAAAAAAAAAAAATTAGTGCTGTTCAAATAAGCATTGATTGAAATTATTTCAGTCAACATCCTATCTTTTTATTAAGTACAGACTTGTTTATTAAATAGGTAGGTAGTTAAGTAGACAAAAAAGCAGAATCCACATGATTATTAAAAGACAACATTTACAAAGTGATTATGAGTTTCCTATTCTTCTACCTGTACAAAAAAAAAGACTACCTTTTATATCCAGATGTCAAATCTTCAGGTTGGACTCAGCTCTAAACAATCATTGCAGCTTGATGGAACTCCCTCCAAAATGGACACGAAAAGCTCCGTTTAGTACTGCTTTTTTTGTTTCTGGATATTTCTATTGTATTCGTTTTCTGATACATTTAACTTTCTTCAGAAAATCTAATCAGTAAAAACATGATATTTCTGAATTCTTGTCTTCTCCATTGTATACTACTTGGAAAACTTTCATTTCCATAATTCTGGATTCTTTCCTGTGTATTTTAAATGGGAAGCTAGAGCTCACCACATCTTGATATATACAGCTACTATGCAGTTTTATGTCTGATGGTTCAGTTACACAGTGATACGATTTTTTCCACATTAAAAATTCAGTTTCAGCACAACTTTTGTCTTGTTTGGTCTTGTCTTGGGGTGATTTTATGCTGTTGTATCCCCTATCACTGCTCTATGCCCAGACATGATTCCTGAGTTTTTCTATGCCTTTAAAACTGGATGCAAGAGAGAGAGAGAAAAACAGAGCGAACTTTTCAAAATAGTTTGTGCTTCAAGGACACAGAGATTAGCTACTGCTGCTACTGAGGGCAGGGCAAGCACTCTTCTTGCTTTTCAGTCAGCTTTTCAGCTCTGTTTCTTCAGAGAGAGACGGAGAGTTGAGGGGTTTTTTTCCTGAGACTTTGGCTTTTTCCCTTCTTCTCTTCTGGACTTGTTCAGAACACCAGAACATCAGAACCCCACCGGGGGACCTTCCACCGACCTGGAGGGTGGCCCCCACACCGACCCAGCTCCGAGGAGGAGGAGAGAGACTACACCCACAGAAGGACTCTAAAATCTTTCAGGTTTTCTCTCCAGAGAGAGATATTTTATTATTTAGCATTATTATTATTCTTTTCCTGTGTGTTTGTTAAATAAAATAGTTTTTATTTTCTCCTTCACTTTCCTCTGAGGAAAATTTTTTCCTGAACCCGGCTGGGGGGAGGGGTGGTTGTGGCCTGCCTTCCTTTGGGGAGACGTTCCTTTTGGATGTTTCCCTGAATTTGGCCTAAACTACCACAGGTCTTTTTCGCACCATACACTTCAGAGAAAGGCATTGCAGTGGTGTGAATCACCAAGTGCACTCCAATGGCAGCCGAGGCCTGTGAGCTGTTTGGAGGAGAAACAGAGCTTTTACATTGTAGCATAAAACAATTCTCTATGCTGAAAAGGTGCCATCAAACACAGAGGCCAAAGTCTTTGGTTCTGTGTTGGCTGAAGTTTGCAACCCAAATAAATATCCTATACTTCATAGAATCATAGAAAAATTTGGTTTGGAAGAGACATTGAAGATTGTCTAGCTCCAACCTCCCCTGCCATGGGCAGGGATGCCTCCCACTAGATCAGGTTGCTCAAAGCCTCATCCAGCCTCTCCTTGAACACTTCCATGCTTCTGCAACCCAAAATCAAAGTTGCAGCCCCTCTAGAAACTAGTTATGAGTCGGAATAAATGTAACCAAAAGCCCCTCTTGAGACACTGCCCAGCTTTAAAACATTGGTCTTAGTGCTTACATTACTGATTTTCCTGAAGACGTACTTTATAGCATCTGGCAACCAAAACAGATAAGAAGAGCAAACTGAAGAGAAGGGACTGAATGAACCCTAGCAGATCTAGTCTGTTTTCCCATGTGCTCTTCCAGTCAAGTAGTTGCGAGAAGGATTGAAGGAAGGATGAGAAAACAAGACACTGGATGACTGAATTATATTGAAAACCTCAGGTACTGACAAGGCAAATCTGCTCCACCTTGTCAGGTGCGGGAAGAGGCTCATGAAGAGGTTTGGCCATGCAGTTGACCATGTTTTGAGGAGGACAAGGCTGTGGGCTGGTGCAGTGTCTCCCATATCAGGTCCCACAACATGCACTCTATGTGACGTGGTACAAAACATGTCTGTCCTGTCACCCACACACCAGAATGCACAAGCAACCTGCTCTGCCAGCTACAAACAGGATTTGCAAAATTTTTTTAATTCCTTTTTTTTTCTAAGTCATCTTGTAATGATGTAATGCAAATGTAATTGAGATCCAGAGAGTTTCAATCCACCCAAAGTGAGGTGTTTCTGAAGCCGTGGGCAGGTATTTTTATCCATATGAGAAAAATTATCAGTGGCATTAATTAAACATTCAAAGTTACATTTTATTTCAGAAAGTCAAAGGATTTTGTAGAGTGAAAACCCCATCAGGTTTGGCTTTCCTGAATTTTTCCCTCCCAGTATTACGGCCATAGGGGTGCTGAAAGTTTCCCTTGCATTTATTTGAAATTTACAGACTTTCCTTTACCTAATACTATGTTTGTCAGGGAATATTTTAAACACCCAAAAAACCTCATTAGTCCCCTCTGCAAAAGGGGCTGTGGGAAGGTGATGTAGGGATACAAGTCCCTTTTTGCTCTTTTTGTCCCTCAGCCAAAGTCCTCGTGACCCCCAGAGGTGACCTTCACTCATGCTCTGCCTTTGCATGGTAATCCGTGAGCAGCAAGAGCACAGAGATCATGGGGAGGACTTTTCTCTCCCATCTGTTTCCCAGGGACCTTGGCAATGCACAAGCCACCCACATGAGGAGTTACAGGGTGCATTTGAACTGCATTCATTGCTTAGACCCACAGGTGATGTGCCTTCCTCGAAACATACCACGAGGTACCAGGTTGCAGCAGCAGACTGCCCTGGTAAACGCAGTCCTTGATGGATGTAGGAAGAGAGCAATGTCAGGCACAAACAAAGCAAAAATGGGAGAGGAGTGGAATAAGACCCATTGTCTGTGCCCCTTTGGTAGGCCAGAGACATTCACAGAAACCAGCCAGGGAAACTGCAGCAGAAGACAGCTTTTCTTGCTGTTCCCTGGGTTTTAGCAAGGGTACTGCAATTTGTTAACAGTTAGTACGAAAATGTTAGAAATGAACCAATAAATGCTACCACAGAGATGCTTCTAAATAGCCTGCTTAATTGTGAAGATGGTAGAAGTTATGCTGACAGTTAAAGAGAGAGTTAAATTACTCGTAATGTTTACTGAAGATCACTAGCCTTGAATTACAAGTAATCAGCTTGCTCGGAAATATCAATTGCAACGACAAAGGTGTTTCAGCTGAGGCAGGAGGCTCATCCAGTGTATATATGTAAGCCACTTACCTATGCAAATTGAACTGCAGTTCCCTGCCCCATCTTTCATGTTTTGCTCATTTATGATACCCAATCATTGCTTTTTTGGGGATGTGTTCTCTGCTGGCACGAACTTTCCATCACCTCGTGATGGAAAAGTGCATACATAATTTATAGGTACCAAAATGATGGGCAATGTCTGTCTCAGATCTCATGCTTCAGGAAAAGTTAGATTTGTGGAGCTTTTGCAAGATTGGGTGTTTAAATCTTCTGTACAACTCTTGGACAATAATTGATGAAATGACCTTTAATAAAGAGGGAAGGCTTCAGGAAGAAGTTCAAAATTAGCATCCTTTCAGGAAGTACTTTTCCTACCAGGAGGTTTTGAGGAATATGTATTTCTTAGTGTCCTGGCAACACTCCTCTTTATTCTATTAGGAGCAATATTTGAACAAAAACATACTTTTTAATATTATTAGTTTCTCAGTAATTCACAGCATCTGCTCTCCGGGTCCCAAATAAACCCACGGAATCCCTAGAAATCAGTCGTCCCCTTAGCATTGGCCTAGTTGTCTGGGTATTTTAAATTGTGCCCTTCCTACTTGTGGCTCCATGATATGATTACCTTACATCACCCAATTGTGATAATGTCGTGTGTCAATGACGTTTTGGGATAATGTCATATGTCAGTGATATTTGATTACCAGAGAAGATAGACAAACTTTTTGCTTTTATACACACTGTCCATGTAAATAAAAAGGTGGAACAATCAGGAAAATTTGATATAAAAATACATGTACTAAAGCATTCTTTAACAGAATATTATTTGTATGAAGTTCAGAGCTTCTTCTAGTGAATCTTACTGTGGTCTTTCTGTAGATTCTGTAGTAAAATCTATAACACAGTTAATTAAAGAGTTTATCAGAAGCATCCTAGCTGCGAGTCCCTCAAAGCGCAGCTGTGATCTTAAAAACTCCTGTTTGGCACAAAGCAACCACCTGTCAATATTTCAGTTACCACCCTCCCTGCCTGATCACACTTCAATTGTTTTCCAATAATTATTATAATCATCCACCACAAGGGCAATTAGTTGTTTCAGGGTTTTAGGTGAGAGGCAAAGAACTGAAAAAAAACCCCAACAAAACCCAAACCCAAAACGGGCCCAGTCATTTGTACAGATCTTTCCTTGGGGCAGCTCCTTATTTGAACAGCTGCTGCTGAAACACAAATCAGCCTCAGAGCTAAGCCAAGGCTGGATGGTGTTATGCATCCTGATTTCTGGGGGTAGGGGGTATTGCTGTTGTTGGTCCTAATTTGAGTCCTGCACATGACCAGCCACTTTCCCTACTGGAAATAATTTCTCTAAATTAAAGGTTGCTGCAGTGTTTCAAGCCTGTCAAAGATCTCTAGCTGGACAGGCTTCTTCAAAAAAAAAAAAAAAAGGAGTCCGTTTCTCAAATCTTAGCCTCAAGAGACAGGTTTCACTTGATGAAAGGACTGAAATTTTTTTGCCAGTCAGGGTAATTTTTCTCTGTTAGATTTCATGGGAAGAAAAGATTTCAGCTTTGTTTTTTATTTTACAGGAATAAATGGCTTGGCTCTATTGTTATTTGTGTGGCTTTATTTCCAAAGAAAAAAGAAAAACAGAACCAGTCAAAGCTGTGGCACACTCTGTTAACTCTGCAAAACTTCTGAAATGTTCAAGATGTGATGGAATCTAGTGCAAGGTAACCTAGAAATGCTGAATGTTTCTGACCCAGTCCCTTACTATTTAGCACTGATTTCATGCCAATCTTAGTTCACTTAGTCTATTTCTTTGGGCTGCTGTGAGTTTTGAGGTGATGTTATAAATATTACAAGGAACAAAATTCTGAAAATATGTTGAAATCTATTAGGACTTCAGTGGAGCTGGGAATTCACATCTGAGGATAGAATTCCTGTGGGGCAACGTGTTGGATATTATTATGCCACTCAGCCCTGGAAATAATAATAATTTTTTCTGCATGGGGAAGCCAGTGAGATTGCAATGCTAGTAATAAAAAATATTGCTTCACAACAGAGAAGCAAAATGGCACGCACTGGAGTGGGAGGAAGGCAGGCATAGTGACTCTTAGATCCTACGGTGTTTGCACCAAATCTAGCATCTGGAGAAAGGGAGATGGGCACCATCATGGACAGCGTGGGGAAGACTTCAGCCTAGCGGGCAGCCAAGAGCCCAGAAGCAAACAAGTGCTTTGCTGTGCAGGGAACAGCACACTCAGTCATGCAGAGCCTCTGTAAAAAGCAGTAGAGAGCCCCATCTGCAAAGCTGGGCAGAACTCTTCTTCCTCCCAGCTCAGAAGAGAATGGGATCCTGCCAGCCAAGAGACAGCTGAGGAGCCAGGCTGTCAATCTCCTCTGAAGACAGAATGGAAAAA
Organism: Gymnorhina tibicen; assembly: GCA_013399875.1. Classification (NCBI taxonomy): domain Eukaryota; kingdom Metazoa; phylum Chordata; class Aves; order Passeriformes; family Artamidae; genus Gymnorhina; species Gymnorhina tibicen. The sequence continues at coordinate 1,557,237 of VXAZ01005765.1, forward strand.
CGAGGTCAGTTTTCACTAAGAGACAAAAAGAGGAGCCACAAGAAAAAGATGTAATAGAAGAATGTATGTATGAGAGAAATCACTCGTCTCTGATAATAACCGAGAAAAAGAAAACTTTAAATTTTTTAATAAGGGGGAGTACTGAACTAGAGAACACAGAAATGCTTGTTCTACACAACGTGCAGTCAGTCTGCAGAGCTCCCTGCCATCAGCTGGTCCCTGGGATGTTATGATACCTAAATTTGTACGGATATAAAACACATCCAGAATAACCAAAAGGGAGGAGGATAAAAATAAAGAGAGAACAGATCTCTTGGAGGAGAAATTAGGTCAACAGTTAATTAGCAGAGCAAGAGAAGGAGTCTTAATGCAATGGAGTTCTTCCCAGAAGCCTGTGGAAGGCAATCCCTGAGAGGAGCAGGTCTCCTGCCTGGGAAGAGCTGTCAGTCTCCTCAGGCTGGAGCATGCTCAGGGACCAAGTACAGGGGCAGCAGCAGTGCCCCTCTTGCCACTAGCCTCTCCTTCAGCTCCTGAATCCCACCATCTTCCTCCTGGCTGTCAGGAGCATTTCCACACTGAAATATATGTGATGTTTCCATCCTCTCTTCCTGCCTCTAATCTCTGCTGTCCCAGTGAAAAGAGCACCCTCACTACTGGTGAGCTTTAGAATAAGTTTGGTGCTTTGGCTGGAGTTGTCTCCTTTGACAACCTTTTCCCCTTGCAACACACACTTTGCTCTGAGACATAGTAGTCGAGCTTTTCAATTTGTCTTTATCACCCTTACCCAGACCTCAGCCTATTTCTTTAACTTGAATATTGGCAACATAAATGCCTTTCTCCACTTTTTCTCTTCCACCACTTGTATCACATCCTCCTGCTACAGAAGCCCATAAAATGATTGTGTTTTGTTGATTGACTCCTGCCCTTCATGAGTTACAAGTATCTAAAATCTGTTGCTCTCTCCTTGATATTTGGGAGAACAGTTGAGAGGCCTGATTGTTAGATGTGTGTGTCGCCCATCCAGGTCATGGGAGAAATGGTTATCCCAGTTTTCTGAGAGCTCTGAGCCCAAACCAGTGAATCCACTGACCACAAGCAGTATTTTTTGGAAACCTGTAGCCTATATAGAGGACAGCTGGGAACAGACCACCACTGCCAGCATTTTTAAAACACACCACCACTTGAAGTAGTCCTGTGCAGTCCTGACTGTCTCCTGGCTTTTACCAAATGCTCTTCTTTGTGCCTTTTATGAGATCAGGCATAAAACATGGGCAGTAGTGGCAGGATATTTTTGAAAGAAAGTATGCATAAATACCTAACTAGAAACATATGTAGTTGTTGAGGTCAGGAGCTTCATAGTGGCAAACCTTTGCAGAGCTGACCACAGGAAAAACACTTTCAATCCAGGTCCTGCTGGCAGTGCACAAACAGCACATGTTTATAGCACAAAGTCTATAAACTTTTCATTTGCTCAGTTTATGTATTTTTTTTTAAATTCATATATTTGAAAAAATACAATTATATGAATATTGTATTTGTATTACTTGACATATGAAATTCAGGTTTCCTTACCTAAACTGTGTAATTTTGTGAAGTGCTGCATTTAGCAGAAGTTGTTTAGGGTTATATCATTAATTTGTGAAGTTAAAGTGCATCTCATGGTAAATAGGTTCCAACCCTTGTTGATTTGCAGCCTACAAATAGGCCATAAAGAGGATTTACCATAATCCATTTGTCATTTATCATAATAGCTTATAATTCAATCCTATTGCTGCCACTTTCCTCCTTTGTCATGCTGCACTTCTTCACCTGACCTCTGCTCACCTACTTGTTGCCTACTCTGAGCCATTTTAAAGTTTGTCTCTGCTTTTCTTCTGCTCCTTTGAGCCCCTGCTAAGCGACACTGCTCTGTTGAGCCATCCTTAGATTGTTCCTTCTATGATCAGTCCAAATTGGCTTGTACTTTGTGCTAGTTATGGTTTAAAATTAGGCAGCTACTCAAGTGCTTTGCTGAACTTGGGCATCCTTCATGCAATTTGGTTTAATCTTTTCCCTACCTCACAGCCTTCCCTCACTGTTCTGCAGTGATTAGTACCGTTCTCCTCTGATAGAGGCTCTGCCAGCAATGTCAAATTTGCGGTTACATTTCCTGTTGAACTGGTGGGAAAAGGTCATTAACTTGTTGTCTGTGGTCTATTCCTGACTGCCAATGAACTGTTGCCCACAAACCAAGGGTCAAGAGCTGCCCTAATATAGAGCTGATAAGCCCCTGCTCCAGCAGCTGCAATCTCCGCACTTGTACCACACCATCAAGTACAAATGTACACCCAGCAGCAGGATAATGACACGGAGCCACCACTGCAGTTTTCATCAAGATGAGGTTTCAAGGACTGAAACTAATAGCTATTGCAAAAGCTATCAAAATTATATTAAAAGACACAGTATCGCTCTTTCTATTTAGGTCTTTCATCCAAGGATCCCAGTGCACATTACAAATACCAAGCTGGGCACTTTCCACTAATGCTGCTTCACTCTCCAAGGTTTGCACCTTTAATACCACCCATCTCTCCTACAGCTTTGATTTCTTTTCTTATCTTTTCCTCTACTCAATTTCTTCCAGAGCTTACATACACTTTCTCTATTCCTGAACCATTTGCAATAAAAATACAGATCTCTGTCCCTATCTCTTGGCTTCTTCTCACCCTCCCTGTCCACTGCAGACCATGCACTGCTGTCCATTAACCTCAGCAGCTCTCTGAGCACCACCACTGCTGTTTGCAGATGCAGAGGGAGCATCACTCTTTCCATGTCCTGCCTCGTCAAACAGTGGAGCCCCTTCCCCTGCTGCAAGTGCTGGCGGTCCCTGCTGCCCTGACCAAGGAGATCCCGTGCTGCTGGGGGTTAGCAGGGGCCAAATGTCTACACCTATGGGTAAACCACTTTGCCCACTATTAAGGACAAGCAAATTTTCCTGTATAGTGGAGGCACCGAGATGCTCCGTAAGTGGTTCCTATAGCAACTGTATCCAGGTGAAAACTCCTGCAAGAGCTCCCTTTCCCCCTCCCCTCTCCCCACCTCTCCTTTCTTTGCAGTGGTTTTTCATGGCAGGGAGTGAGTGAAAGGGATGATAACCAGGATGATTTAACTGCCTCAGTTGCCCACACGGAGCACACACGGAGCACACACGAAGTGCTGTTGCTGGGAGCGTGTGCCCATGGGATCTCTTGGGCGGCTCACTGGCCAGTGGGGTGTCAGTGACCACGAATGATCGGTAAGTATGGACTGAGGAAACACCCTCATTTTGTGGAAGGAGGATATCGGGTAATTCTTAAGGCATTGCAAAAGTGTTTATCTGACACCTTCATTTTATTGTATTTACCATCCAGATTCTGCTCTGTGCCCAGCAGCCCTGACATAAAAATTGCCACCTCCTTCCACAGCAAAATTATAATGGAGTGTTAAGCTAGGGAATTAAAAAGGTCTCCTGAGTGCCAGAAAGGAAATTCTACAGAGTAAGTTGCTACAGCATCCAAAACGGGAAAATGCAGATATCACCTCCCTGCTGTGAAGGAAGGACAAGGCTGTGCCCGTGTAGAGAGCTTTGCCCAGGACTTCCATTCATCCCTAACAATGGGGGAATGGTCACACACTGAGGTCCCTTTTCGGGTCTGCTGTGCCCATCCTCCCATGTGTGGGTGGAAAGGAGTTATCTTGAGTTCAACCAGCAAAGCTGACTGGGTAAGTGCAGAGCAGCAACCTCACCCCTTTATCCAAGCTAGCTGGCTTTGCCAAAGAGACACTTCAGGTGTGCCCAAGCCCTTTCTTTGGCAGCAGAGTCATAGGACAGCGTTCAGCAATGTGGTGTAGTAACAAACGGCTCTTGGGATGCGGGCACCATCAGCAGCTCATGTTCAACAGCTGGAGGAAATATTGTAGGTGATAACGTAGCTTAGGCAGTACTGAGTTCAGTTTGGACAAAATCAGAAGCAAGGAGATAACGCATAGGTTATTACACATCTGCTTTGCTGGTGCCTCTGCACAGGTTATTGGACCTCAAGCTTTTGTCTCCAGCCGTAAGGACTAAAAATGTTTGCTTCATTCAAAAAAAAATTATAGTTCTGAAACAGCAAGAGCATTTAGGAGCTGCAAGTAGAACAAATTGTTTTCACAGTCACAACAAATATATAAAAATTGGCAACACTGAATTTGGTTACATATCTGGTCACTTTCTGGTAGAGACAGTGAAAAACATCCTATTGGTATCAGAGTTTCCACAAGTCCAGAAATTGCTATTTCTGCTAGCAATCATACCAGCTATGTGGTAGTTGCAATATAGGAGCAAAAAATCTCAAGAAGCAACACAAACCACCAATTTCAGTGTCATGTCCCATATTCAGATCTGAAGCTTCTCAGGGTTTAGATCTCTGTCATCCTTAGCCCATGCTGCTTACAGTAGCTATTTGATGTTGGCAAATTACTGACATGGTCATATCCTCTGAGAAATTGCTGAAAACTCTGAGCAGCCCCACAGCCAGTGTTGAGAGTTAGGTTTCCCTTTCCTTGCCCCACCAGCCTCCAGGAGGACACAAACACAGCTGTATCCTGTGTCCTGCAGGGCTCCATCCTGACCCAGCAGGTGTAGAGACCCAAGTTTCTCACTCCTCACTGCCAGCCTGCACCAGCTCACAGGGGCACATGGGGTGCCCAAAGTGTGGCTGTGCCCAAGGTGCTAGAAAAAAGGTGCCAGTAGATATCCAGCACAGTGGTGCTTAACCCTAGAAGGGCTCGGTCTTTTCTGCAGTGCCACTCTGTGGGATAACCCTTACAGCCAGAGGAAGGTCTTCTGAAACTCTGTGCTGTGTGCTCAAACCATACACAGACAGACTATGGATTAGCTTACTATTCCAGGATGAAGAGGGAGAGACTCTGGGTCAGCACATTCATTATTTACCTCTCATGGGGAGAGGGATAGATTTTTTATGGTATTCTACTCAGGGTTCTTTCTTAGGTCCCAGTAAAGAACCACCTCTAACTTTTTGCAACTTTAGGTAGACCATACTATAGTGACCTGATGCACTCTATGGGATCACAGGATAATTTACAGTGAGAGACATCTCAGCAGGTCTCGATCCAGCCTCCAGTTCACAGCAGGGTCAGCTCAAGATCAGATGAGGTTGCTCAGAGCTTTATCCAGCCAGATTTTTAACCTCTCCTGAGATAGAGACTGCACAGACACCCTGGGAAACCTGCTCCAATGCTTGATTGAACCTCCTTGTCAAGGACTGAGAAGAATCAATACATTGACATTTTAGAGACACTGAAAGCTTCACAATCTGTCGTGGAGTAGGTCTAGTGAGAGAAAATGTCTTGTGGAAGAAGGAGGCCAAGAAGACACCAAGGAAAGGATACCTAAAAGTAGCTCAAAATCAATGGCAGAGGGTCTTATCTCTTTGAATCTGAAAAAAAGACCAGATACCCTTCCTTTGGACTCCCATTTCTAAAGCCTGGTGCCCTAAATTCATAGTTTGCCATTGTATCACTGAAATGAAGAGTCCTCTTTCTCCTGCTTGTAAGAGAAAATAAGGAGTGATTTTTGCTCTTGACTTAAAAAATTTCAAGAGGAAAATTCTTGATCAGAATCTGTAGAATATATAAAGGAATTACTGAATGATCTTTAAAACTAGCTGAAAATAACTCCAAGTCTCTGCTGATCTGAACTGTGCTGTCAGGTCTCCCCAGGGACTGCCACCCTTGGGGTAATTGTGGTATATCACGGATTGCTTGACACATCGTGGAACAGGAGGAGCAGCACAGCCTCCAGAGACAGAGAAGCAGAAGTCTCAGACAAGCAAAAGGCTTTTTTTTAAAGGAACCCAAAAATAAAAGCCAGAAAATTTATTCTGAAAATACCTGAAGAGCTGTGAAGAGCTGTGGCCTGGTATCTCCAGTCTTTTTTTCTGTCACACTCACCTCTCTGCTCTGCTTCATTGTGCCCACTGACAATGTGGCTGCTGCCTGCCTCATTGCTTGAAACTAATTTTTAATGCCAAAGATATTGCAGCAATGGAGACACCGTGATGAACCTGTTGCTGTCAAAAAATGAGGGACAGCTCTCCAGGAAAGCATGGTTTTACAAGCCATATTTAGAAGACTCATACTATGGCTGAGTAGTAGAGTTAGCAGAGTCCTGATGCCAGTTACAATCCGAGTAAAACCAAGAAGAAATCTCCAGGTGAAGCAAGAAAGATGGGACGGCACTAAATGGATGGTCTGGGAATCTCTCTTTGTTATAACATTGAATATGCCAGACATGTGCTGTCCTTCATGTGAGCCAAAAGCCCCATTGACTGGTGTGCCCCAAAAAGGAGCCAGCTCAGTGTTGTCCTCCATGTGACCAGACTCTGCCCTGTGACTCTTGCCAAGACTGGGGCCTTGAGAAAGCCAAGCAAAAGAGAAGCATCCTTTTTACCTCAGTTGCTTAGAGCATGGTGCTTATAACACAGAGGCCACGGTTTCAATCCCTGTATGGGCCATTCACTTAAGAGCTGGACTTGATGATCTCTGTGGGTCCCTTTCAATCCAGAATATTCTGTGATCTGTGACTTTTTTTGTGCAGGTTTAAGGCTAAGACAGGAAATAGAGGCAGCAGTCATACGCCCTTAGGAAGAAATGCCCTTCTGGCAATGATGTATCTACCTAGACTCCCAGGGCTGCATGTGGGAATTGTCAGGGTGGGAAGGTTACAAGCTTTCTGCATAGTAAAATATGCCAACACCATTTTCTATTTATGTGGGACCAGCAAAGGGAGGACTGGCGAGAGGGGTGCAGGGGGCTCTCGGGAAATAGAAAACAGCAGGAGGGCTGGATTTTCTTTGCTACGCTATGCAAATAAAGCAAGCGAACACAACTCTGAAACTGATCTGATAAATCTGATTCTGATTTCTCAAGAAGGCTCCTCTTTCCACCCTGACTATATATATGTGCATTACAGTGGAGACAAATTACTTTCCACAAATGAAAATCTTGCCAATTCATTTTTATAATTTACCTGCCTTCTCACCACCAACATGATTGTTTGACAATTGAATAATGCTTAGACATGTGCACATAAATGCAAGTAAAACATGTCAAAACTCCCAAAACTGAGGGATCAGATTTTTTTTCACATGCAGCAGCCAAGCTGGTGCCACCAGGTTCATTCCACACAGCAGTGGTCAGCAACAAACATTGCATTGCAAGGAGAAGGAATAACCTGAGTCTTGGAAAACTGTGCGCCTGTAAGAAGAGCAACATTTAGATTCAGCCGTGCTGGAAGCTTGCCACAGCTCAGGGAAAATGTGTGTGAAATGGCTGGAATCAAAAAAGAGCCTTTAATGAACCTCGGCTTCTCAACACATGTTTTTGGCTTTGGAGCTGAGTAACTTTATCGACCCTGAAGAATATACATAATCATTTTGACACAGAGGGAGCAGAGAATGAGAAATTACCATAAATGCAGCCAAATATTTGCTGTTTCTGAGCAGTTGGCTGTGAACTTTTCCTAAGATGCTGGAAACTGATCTGGGAGAAGTTTCCGGCATGGTGCAAACCCTGTGTTTCTGTTTGCTCAGTATGGTGGGAATAAAAGTCCATTTGACTTTCCAGCTACAGTGCTGGAGATTCCTGCACCACCACAAGACATCCTCACATTGACAAAGAGCACATCATCATCATTGTTTCTCACTGAGCTGTTACATTCACTGGCACTTACTCAGTACTGGCGGATCAGTAATGTTTTTTTTACATTTACGGGTGTCTTTTATCATCATTGAAATATTCCTTATTCGGTTCAGGACTGTTCCTTAGTCCTTCCATCTAATCTACCTCCTCTGGGTTGAAGGTTTTTATTCTGCTGCACGCCTGTGCAGCAACATCTTCTGACACTGCAGGCACCAGCCATCACTCCTGATTCATGAGACAGCACTGAGCAGGTGACTCAAAATTCTTCTTTGATTTCCCATCCGACCAGGAAAACTGCTGCTGCCCCAACTGCAGATGTCAGTTTTCCATCAGGCCTGGCTCTCAGCTGGCATCACAGCCACTGCCCCAGGGGACTAATGGCTCGAATGCTTAGGGATGCTGGCAGTAACACCCTGGACTCGTGCTGATGGCAGGGCCTGTGGCAGCAGCTCCTCGGAGGAGGGGTCGGCTCAGCAGCACAGGAGGTGTTGGGACATGCAGGTGGTGACGTGCATGTCTCAGTGGAAGATGTGTTGTTTTCCTGCCAAATGTTTTGTCTGCGACCACACCAGCTCAGAGCTTGAAGTGATTCACGTTGCCTCTGCCCAGACTTAACTCTAAAGGTGTTTGTGTGATTTTGGTTGTTTTGGCAAATACCACAGAGACCTACCCTCAGAAATAGCTGTCATGTATTTCAGGTCATATTAGAGAGAAGTGGAGAACTAAAATAAAAGACATCTAAAGTTTAACCTTAGTTTTTGATTCTCATGTGGCAGGCTTTTAATTTCCACTTGCCTTTTCTCTCCTTAGTTTACTCTGGCATCAGCAGCAGAAATGCCAAACATCACAAGACAAATTGTTCTCCTGGTAGCTCAAGCCCAGAGGGCAGGACAAAATGCTGGAAATATGGCAAGGAAGTCTGCACTATGTCATATCCACAAATTAAGCATCCCCCATTCAAAAGACTGCTTTCCTTCTGCCATAAAAAGTTTCTTATTTTTTAGCATCAGTTGTTCCAACTACAAGTTTTGACCTGGTTCCAACACATCGAGTCTGCAGAAAAAACTACACGATTCTTACCAGCTCCAAGGTACTCTGCATCGCATACAAATCAATTGCAAATTAGCAAAAATTTTCTGTGGAACCTTTAATTATTTTGAGGGAAAATTTGTTTGATTTTAACAATTTAAAGGGCATAGAAATAATATAGATGTTTTTAGGAATCATGGGTATTTAGCAAGATTACCTAATGCAAAGTAGCCCCAAAGGTTTCTGAATTCTCAGCCATGATGAGAAAACATGGTTCTTTCTCAGAAAAGTTTGTAAGCACAATTGTTAACAAAAACCAATGATAAAGCATCAATATTCTTGGAAGAATGTAGTGTAAATCAAAGTAGTGTATGTGCTCTGCAGTTACCCATGTTCGTGGGCTAGGTTTCTGCAAACTGAAAGGGCAGCCCTAGGCTCAGATATTAGAAATAAGTAATTGTACATCTTCAGCCCCCCACTGAACCTAGGCTCTCTTGCACAAGTCTTACTGGGCCTTTTCTTTACTCTCCTCTGTAGTTCAGGTTTGCATTTGTGTAAATCAGGTTTTCTTTGTGAAAACGTGACTATTGTGCAGACAAATAGACTTTATAGGGAGTCACCCTTCACCTGTCAGATTAAATAGCAGTTCTGTTTTATGAAGTACACTCCGTAAATGTCTTTACATACGGAAAAATAATTTCCTGTGTCTATTAAAAACTCTAATGTGACAGAAGACCCAGAGTAAAGAAGGCAGTACCAGTCCTAAGATTAAGGATAATTGACTACAGTTAGATATTCAGCTTTTTTGTTCAATGATACCCAAAGTACCTTATAGTTGCAATTGTCTTTAGCAAGCAGACTAAGAAAGCTTTAGTCTTGCAAAATAATTCCAATGGAAATTATTTCAGTTCTTCAAGAAATTAAAAGCAAAAGAAATTTAATTTTTCCCCACTGAGCTCCTGACTCATAAAAAGGTATGTGATTCTGGTTTTGATAAATAATCATAGTAATGCAGAATGTTATAGTATCTTTGAAACTACCTGTAATAGACAATATTGCAAGTACTTAGTAAGTACAGCACAGAGGACATATTCTCCACTCTTCATCTGAAATATGAAAGCTATTTAGTACTTTGTAAAACATGTTAAATGGAGTTTTCTCTCTCTTGAAAATAGCTATTTTTTCTTCACTCTGTGCAGGTGGAATGTTTGAAAATTGCACAAGACAGGCAATTTTGGAACTTCAGCTTGGAGGACCAAATGTTAGCAAATCATTCTGAGTGGATCTGAAGTTTAAGGCTGCAATGTTATTCTTTGTGACAGTGGATACATTTTCTTTTTCACCTATTTACATATTCACAGTCACAAATGCATGGTAGTTATTGTGTAAAAGGGGTCTATTTAGGAAGAAAAGGCAGATACCATTTTTGAAAGCTGTTAGTCAAAGAGTATGTATGCACCACAAGGTGTATAATGAAGCTTTAGCCAGGGATGTTTGTAGCAGAAAGCAGAGCTGGACAGCAGCAGAAAGACAAAAGAGAAAAAAAAAGACATGTCCAGCTCTCCACAGGGGCGTGCTGAGCTCCTGTGGGTCATGATGCAGTAGAAAACCATTTGTCATGTAGAAGGTGAAGTAGTTTAGGTCTGCTTCTCAATAAGTCCATGTTGCATTTACTCAGGAAAGCAATAGCCCATTTTGGTGAGCATGAAACCTCCCATCCAGGGGTCTCCTTCTGTCCCTTCTCCATTTCTGTGAAGATCTTAGGCCAGGGAAGGAGTTATAGTTGTGGTGACACTGCAGTTTGTGCAACTGAGGTTCTATTTTAGGTGGAGTGTTTTGACTGTCATTATTTCATTCTCACTGGCATTTCTACTCCCAGCTTCCCTACACAACCAGCTCTGCTGCTTTTTGGAAACTCCCTGGTGCTCCTCTGAGTGAAACGTCCAAGTATTGCCACTGGAGTGTGTGAGAAGGGTTGGTCTCCACACCTTAGTGGCTCAAGCATGAAACTGTGGATTGTGACTGTAAAGTGACAGGACAGAATAAAAGTTATTTAGCTACATGGTTGTTTGGGTTTTTTAAAAAGAGTTTTGTTTTGCTACCAGTAAATTATATTAATAATAGTAGAAACTGCTTAACCACCCAAGAGCACTACATCAGCTCTGAGTTACAGCTCAGACAACTCAGCATCCAGTGGAGTGTGCTACAGATCCAGTCACTACCTGGGGACCCCTCCTGTAGATACCACAATGACGACACCAGGTACTTAGGGGTGACAGAAACAGCAATGAAAAGGGTACCTCAACTTTGGGGTCGAAATCTAATCTTAAAGGAGCCAAAAAGTACTTTTGATGGAGGTAGGTGTTGTATTTTCCCATTACTAGCACCTTAGACCTTTAATAAAAGGTCTAGTAAGGATTACTGCCAGAAACAAACACGGATATCGGTGTGTAGAATTATCTGTGTTTCCTCTACCAGTGTTGCTTGTCTACCTCAGCTTCTTCTTTCCATCCTGGCTGAAGCCACAGACTGCTCACTCTTCTAGTTAAAAAGTCCCAACCACTCTCTGCGATGACTATACTTAATATCCAGAGCATTAAACAAATTGGTCTACGTGAGCTTTGGAAGAAAAGGCAGTTGAGTTTGAATGCAAAAATAAACCTGGGGTCTCCACTCATACAGAGCCACATTTGTGATAATCGGAGCTGAAAGGGAAGATTTAACCTCTGGGGCTGATGGAGACCAAAATGATGAAAGGATTTTTTAGTTGTGAAAAGACGGATCAAGAGTTTTACTAAATCCTGGGTTGGAGGAAATGTTGAAAATTGCCTCTGCTCTGAATCTGAGACATTTCAGACTGAAGCAGGTGTGCCTCACATCTTGAACATTTCACGTGTGTTCATTTCATTCCCTCTATTTTCAATTCCCATTCCCTCATATTTTATTTACGTGTTTCTTCCAACATTATGATAGCATAAAACAGCCAAGTTACAAAGCTTCTCTCTAAATGCCTGATTTAAATAAAGCATCCATTAATTTCTGAACCAATAGTGATACAACATAAAATAGTGCATTATTTTCCAGAATCTGGTTCTGCAAACATTAGACCATTTGACTAAAATATTCCTAATGTATAAATAAAGTCACTCTTGTGCATTAGTGTTTTCAGGCTCAAAGCTTTAATGTGTTATTTTAGAGTACAAATATTTTCCAAGGTGAAAAATATAAGTGCTACTATATTTAAGTCCTCACTAAAATGAAGCACAAAAAAACCACCAGCGATGAAGGTTTTTCTTCTTGCTAAAGGACTCTTACCAATTTTAACAGAACATCCTTAATATATACCTGGAATATTATGTGTATAGTAGGTTGCTACTCTGTAATTGGTTTGGCTGATGACAATGATTACACTAAGTTGGCACAATAGTAGAGCTACCTGGTGAAAGTATTTCCGCAGAGCCCACAGAAATCTGCTCACTGAAGACCATACTGTGTGTTTGGAGGTCAGAAACTCTGATTTACAAAAGGCAGCTTTTTAACATTGCTTACATTTCCTTCAAAAATAGAACTGACTGTTTTCCAAGTGTTTCTTAAAATAAAATGACAAAACCCTTTGCTATGGACTGAGATATTCCTTTTGCCAAACTTTAAGAGAGAGTGTTATCTCTTGTATGGGCTAATCCAAGAAATGTTATTTCAAAACACATTAAAGAAGCAATGCTTTGCTCTCTACGTGCGAAATGGGAAGTGTTTAACACCACTGGACTTACCCATTACCTGGATAGCACATATGCAGAGGTGATCTCCTTTCTGGAGCTGCACTCTCCCACAGAGAATGTTGATTGCACTTTGGCAAGCGTTACCGGGAGGAAGGAGCGAGAGGTGAGTTCACAGCAGCCATGCCTGCCACCTGTGTGAGGGGCAAACCCGTGCACCGCTGCACTCAGACTTCTTTGTAACACCCAGATGCAACAAAGAAGAAAGTAACGTCACACAACACCACTTCCCAATACACATCCCCCTCCGGCATCGAGGGCAGCTCGCTAATGGATGGTGAAGCTCTCACGAAAGCCCCAGCATCCTCCCGATGGGGGTCCCTCTGTGTGTGAGTGCATTGCACCCCTTTTTAAGGACTGAATGGCTGCCCACTGTGCCCTCTGAATGTAGGTTGCCAATGGCTTTCTGTTAGCAAGAGAGAGAAACACTCTCACTCCACTGTGGGGAGGGTTAATTTGTTTTCAGCAAGCAATGACTACCCTTAATGTTTTCCAAGAGAGGAAATGAACCTCCAATTAATTATGACACTTGATTAGGTTACTTAAATTGCTGAATTTCCAGCAAAATCAGCAGTGCCAACTCCCCGACACCGTATGTGTGATTCAATGGCCCTTACAGTAATGCAGCTCTGCACACCTCCTGTTTTATGGACATTCCCTTTGCTGTTACTCAACTTCCATCTCATTACCGGGAGCGTCAATTTCCACCTTGTGACTTCACAATCTTATTTGAGCATTTCTCTGGTGATCACCCAGTGATTTTTAGGCAGATTTTATTTCCTTGAGATGCTAATGCATTCCCAGTGAAAATAAGCACAGGCCTGTGACTATAATATTGCCTTTGGTCAGTTTTATGTCAATTGAAACAGAAATGCAACTTCAAAGCCACTAAAGCAATGGGTGAGTATGCAAGGGAACATTGGCCTCCAATAACATAAAAGACCACTTTAATTGGAAAGTCTCATAGGAATTTCTTCTGATCATTAATAGCATGTAATTTCCTTATTTGCAAATCATAAGAGTGACAGTGGCAGTCGTAAAGGGGAGTACTGAAAGTGGTGTACTGTGTTGTCATAGCGCTAACCCTGCTGAGAAGCCTATGTCTGTTCTTCTCCCTGCCCCAGTGCCTTCGCCCCCTCTGAGGTGGCAGCTGAGGGCAGCTCTTTGGTGTCCTGGAGCTCTGTGCACCTTCCTCCAGCCTGACACCCCTTCCCATAATTTCCCCCATTTCTGAACAGGAGATAGTTTTTAATTTGCACCCTAGGAATGAAAAATCTGTGGGCAATTACATATACCACATTCTCTGATGGAAGTGGAAGGACAGATGGCAGATTGGAAGATGTAGGGTCCATGGGAGGTGTAACAATAAATGGACCCATCCAGGTTGCACTGAGATCAAAGCTCTCCTGTGGTCTGAAACCCTATTAAAAGACAGTTCTGGCAACCTGAGCAATACTGTTTTGACAGAAGAAAGCAGAAGATGAGGCATCTTTTATGAGAAGGTACAAATTTCAGATACTGAAGTGTTGGGTGATTGAAAAATAGTGAGAACAATGCTGCTATAAATTCAGCAGACTTTACCACATAAAAATGACCAACAGGGCCTCAGACTACGAATTCCTTAAAATCGCAGAAATAGGTGAATAGGTGGTGTGTGATTTTCAAAAAAAAGGGGGGAAGGGGATTTTCTATTTATTACCATTTCCTCAACATAAACCCAGGAGCTCATGAAACTTTGCATGACGAGTGACAAAGACCCTGCCTGGCAAGTCACTGGTGGCTCTGGCTGCCACTCCTGCACTCAGAGCACAGGGCCTCCACTGGTGGGTGGTAGGTAGGGGTGTGGAAGGGGACCTCCGCCCACCCAGCCACCCCCTGCCATTGGATAAGGAGTTGTTGGTAACCCTGTAGTCTCCTGCTCTCTTTTGTGTTTATCCTGATCTCAAATCTGAATGCAGCTCAATAAGATACATTCCTGCAGAGACTCTTGGCTTCAGGAACTAAAGATTTTCTGAAAACAAGTCATTTCTGTCCAGAGACATTTTGGCTAATGCCACAGGGCGTGCCCAGGTGGGGACATGCAACAGCTTGCACAACAAGGTGTCCTTGGAAAACCAGCAACTATTTCCAACATTTCAGAGCATGCAAAACCAGAACACCCTCCTGAAGGAGGAGTATCTACCCATGGGAAGGTTTCTCCACAAAGGACATCCAACTGGGAGCTTGCCATCACTTTCTAAAACAGGTATGTTGACATAAAGAGGCACAGCCCAGGCCCCGGTGCCGCTCGGCATACCAGGCACTGGCAAAACACAACACTCAGGCATGGGGAGCAGGCACAAATGTTCATCCTGATGCAACATGTACCTCCCTGGGAACACAGGATCCTTTGCCTCTGAGGTGGTCACAGCCTGGATTCAATCTTTCTTACCCTCTTCAGTTCAGTGGCTGTTGAGGGGTTTACCTCTTTTGCATTTTCACATCTCTCTTGCTGTCTCTACAATTACATTTTTCTTTTTTCTAACTCACTAAAACAATATTTGACTTACCCCATCCCCTACCAAATGAATCAATATATTTGTTTTCAAGATTTTTCAGAGGTAGATTAAAGAGATTCAACTTCTTTCATGAACGCTGGGCAGTTTCTCCAATCACCTGAAGCTTCGGTAAGAGCAATCAGTGGTGAGGATTAATGGCACTCACGACAGAGCTGATGCTGAAGTGCCTCAAACGATCACTGTTGCTCGTCACTCATCGTAGCTATAAAAGTCACTGGCTTGCACCATGGAGATACCCACACACGAAGGCAAAAATGCTTCTCCACAACCATTTCCCTACTCAAAACAGGACACCTGTGTCTACCTGCTAGCAGCACTATGGCATGTCTCTGAGGGGCAGCTGTAGGGATACTGTTCCCAGCCACACTCTCCCCACAGCTGACACCTCTGGGCACAGAGCCTCTGGTCTGACCTCTCACAGTTGCTCTTCAGGCATGTGGCACCTTCAGTATATTAAGATGGTTTTGTTCAGTGACAGCTTTGTGCTATGTTGTCAATATGCACGAGAGTCTTACTGTGGGGAACCTGTCTTGAGTTAGCTCCATGGTTCCTCCTTGACCCCTTCTCTTGCTTTCAAAATCTATGTGGAAATGGCAAAGGTGAGCCCAGCATGAGACTCTTCCACCTACTGGAACTGGCTTCAGCAAAACCGAGGAGGAAGCTCCCTGAGTGCTCTTGCTAATATGACTTCCTAGGGGAAAAATTACTTTTATGTCCCCAATTCACAGAGCTGAAGCTCACAATATGGTTCCAGCAGGATGGACTCCAACCACGGGACTCCAGCTCCTTGGAAACACTGAATATTTGAGAATTTGTACATCTTGCTCAGTATTTTGAAACTTTGTATGGAATTTGAATCTAGTTAAGACCTTGCATTTAAATCTCTGTCTCTGCAGCCTTCTGAAGGAGGTGGGAAAGAAGACCCGTAGCCCTCACACACAGAAGGACCCAGTAGTCCAGTGGGGCGTGAGGAACAGCTCTGTATACACCACAAACAACCCTGTGGTGATTCCTTGGGTCCACAGCTGCAAGATCATTTTTACCCCATGTTCTCAGGCTCCAGGTTCTGATTCCACATTAATGTGAAATTGACAAACACCTTTGGGCATCAAGGAGGCAAAACCAGGAAGAGACAAAGACCTGGGAGGCAAACTGCCTGATTTAGTGCCTTCTGTCATGGAAGAGGTTAGAGATGGCACAACATGAACTCATGTCACACACCATTAATGCACAGCAAAAATCACTGCAGTGCTGAGCAAAAGGAAAACAGGAAAGCTATGGTGAGGAAAGACTGAAACACTCATCTGTCTTTATCCCCTTTAACATGTCCATATTTCCATCCTGCCATTCCTGCATTGTATCTGTACCATCTCTCTCAGCCATCACAAAGCATCAAGAAGAATCTTGATTACCAGTTCCATGGTGGGCAGACCACTAAATCTGAGAGTGGTTCAGCTCAGAATCTGCTGCAAAAATGTACAACACAGATTTGTCTAACTTGAGCTTCCAGTTTCTCAGTCTTGCTTTACCTTTATGGTGAGGTTAAAAAAACCTATCTCCTTATGGGACAATTTTCTTCATAAAGGAGCTTGAGAACTGTGATAAAATCACCATTCAACTGTCTCCTAGATGAAACAAACTGACCAAGTTCCCTATGCCTTTCAGGTATGCTGTTCTTCAGGTTAGGAAGAGAGCTAATTTCACATCAGCCTTTTCAATGCAGATGCAACCTGGATCCAGTCCATTTTACCCACTGAAGCAGAACCAGTGTCCCTTGCTTCCTCCTAACCTCTTCACTCAGGACAGTGCTCTATACTTCCTTCTGCCTGACCCCGAGCATCCACTATTTGTGGTCTTTTACGAACGGCCATCACAACCCACTCCATCCTCTCCTGCGGAGTGTCCTGTGCATTGGTTCAGTCTCACTGGCAGTCTCAGGGCAGGAAGGCCATGCCTGATGCTGTGCTTGTAAAAGCACCAAGTATGCCTGTTCTGACAGAAGGTTACTGCTAAAGGGTGTGTTTTCTCAATAAACAACACAACCTGCAAGCCCTAGATATCTGTATAACATCAAAGTTATTTTTGAAAAGAACAGCAATTGCTAAATATTCCACAGGAACCGCAAAAATAAAGAAGCCTATTTATAAATGTAATATATATATTCTATTTAAGATGAGTCATGCAGTTTCTGCAGCTCCATCAAGTTGCAATCAAATCTCTACTCATTGGTTTTATTATTCTTAATTACTTCTTAAACTGCTATAATTCCTCTAAGGCTGGCTTACCCCATGCCAGACCCTCTTTGTGGTAAGACAGCAAGCACCTACAAAGGGAGCAGACAGGCTCTAATGAGGCAAGCTTCAGCCTAGAAATGACATCCTGGGAGAGATGTACAGTACCATTGTAATCTTACTCATGCTCACAGGCAATGAAACACTATTTTGCTCTCTCTTCTAATGGACATTGATCATAGAGTAGCAGAGAAAGGAACAGAATCCAGTGCACATTTTAGTGAAATCCCTTAAATTTCTTAGCAGCTAATACTTCATCTGTGAAATGTCAAGTCAAAGGCTGGGAGAAAGTCACGTTCCTAGGCTGAGCTGAGGCTCCCAGTAGCCAACACATAGAAGTACCCATCTTGCTGCCACCTCTGCACAGCCCGTTTCTCTTCTGAGGTACCGGGGGTCAGCTGCAGCTGGAACCTGGCTCTGAAAAGCCACATCTGGTTGCAGCACTGAGCGCTCAGGAGCTGGCCCTGCAGCAGGAGACCCAGAGAACTGAGGTTGGATAAAGTCCGCTTTGCACAGCACCCTCTGCAATTTTAATACAGCCCAGGAATAAAAAGAAAATAATATACCCTAAAAAGCCACTGAAGCAATAGTCTTGAAATGGATCCATCTATGTGACTTGTTACACTAGAGGTCTTGCCATTTCACATGTATAATTTGGAGTGAATTGCCCTTTACAGTGATTCAACCTGTGATGTGCTCACATACCCTCTCGGATGCTGCTTTCTGATTAGGAAGGATTTTTACCCTTTCCCATTTTAACCTTCAGAGAGAAAACAGGTGGTTTTTTTATCTTGCTTCCATGGTTTCCTCTTTGCCCTCATGTCCTTCTGGGATCGTCCTACATGGCTAACTGCTAGCCAAAAAGAAAATGTGCTTGGGTCTCAGCTCTGCCAGCTCACGCTCACCTGCACAGCGGGCACAAAAGGCAGCTTGGGAAAGGAGGAGGAAAACTAACATCTTAAATACTTCAGAGTAAGATTGATCAAACTCTTCTTCCAGAGCTTACACTTCTTTGTGCATTTCTGGCCTGAACCAGATCTCTTTGGCATAAGAAAGCAGTATCGAGCTGAGCACAAACAGAATCATTGCACCTTTGTTTTCTGGATATGCTACTACCACCCAGCCACCCCACTGCTTTCCCTAAGGGAGAAGTGGCTGATAGCATCAGTTTGTTACCCAAGTCTTGAAAAACAGAGTCCAAACATTATTGCCAGCTGGACAGTATCGCAGTATCCTGGTGGTTGGGACAATTCCTCGTGTTAATCTTTGTTAGAGGCTTCTGTTGTACAGTTCCACCACATCCTGTTTAGACACTGCAAACCAATACCACGAGGAAGGGAAAACAGCCCATCGCCCATCCTCCTCAGCTGCCCTATCTTGCCTTTTACATCTCACAGACTACTAGCTCCCTCGTGAAGGAAGGGCTTTCATTCTGCTCATAGCAGGAGGGACCCAAGGCAGGTGAGGTGGCTGGAGCATTGGCAGGGCTGGTTTCGCCTCCCGGGTGAGTCACCGAGTTGCCCTGCCTCCATCAGGTGCAGTGTAAATCCAGACCAGTGCCTGTTCCTTTTCATTAAGAGCCTTGAGCTCACTGCAGGAAAGATGAAAAGGGCTGGTCATTATCCATTACATGTGACCCATTCACTTGCTGATGGGCTGGTTTTCATCTCCCTGCCCTGCCTGTAGGCAAGCATCCCCCAATACCCTAATCTGCTTTTTTTGTTCTCCACCATTTATTTTCCTAGCAGCCTTGTCAATAGTGGCTCCATTCCCTTCCCATGCCTCCCAGCTCTGCAGATTCAGAAGCCTTAAAGGGTTCCAGCTCACGGTAACAAATTCCAGAAAGTCTGACCGCTTATTATAAAGCCAGTGTAGGAAGGTTTTGAGAAAAGCACGATGTAACAAGAGAGCTGGGTAAATGCAGAGCACACACAGCCTGGAAACGCTCGAAGGTGAACGGGAAGGGGAGGCAGGGGCATTTGGAAGCCCATTAAATGAGAACTTATCATCCGATTTATGTAAATCACTCCAAATGCCTTCATTTATTAAAAGTATTAAGCTGCATTACTGTTTGCCTTTGGTCCCCTAATTTGGTTGCTAATGTCTAAAACAACTGTTGAAATTAATTTGAAATTAATGTTCCTATATAATTACTTAATGAATCTCACATTCACTGCCCTTAGCTCTCAGCTGACAAAGGATCTCACCCGCTGCATGTAAGAGGTTGGAATACTGACTGTGATTTTAAAACGGTTGCTAAATTATAGTTTGCAAATATTTTACATTTATATCACACACTTCATCTTGAAGGATCTCACTGTGTTTGAAATGTTACATAACATTTATTCTTTAGTAAAATTCCACCACAAAAACTTTCTGGGCATCAATCTTCTTATTTCCCTGCACGCCTTGAAATTAAATCAAATTTAGCTGTATCATTATGCAAACAAAAAATAATACCAGCATTAAAAGATTATTATTAGTGCTGTAAAGTCAGACAGTTACAAGATAGGAAACACTGGAACTGAGCCTCTGTGCAATATAAATTCGTTTTTCCATACATATATATTCTCATAGTCTTAATTTTATGATCACATATTTTCTTATGTGTACCCCCTCCCTCAGGGGACTTATTAGTCCTTGTTAGTGTTCAAGAAAAAAACAGGATAAGAAAAAATAAGGTTCAAGAAAAAGCTAGCAGGGAAAGGTAGCCAACTTGTGGAGTCTTTGCCTCATTCCTTACAAAAGCTGCAAAGGTTGTAATGCATGTGCCTCCTTTTCTGGGTGGCTGACTTGGTACCCCATAAATCCTGATCGGCAGAAATGCTGAATATGCACAGCAGTTACTGAAGCTAAAGAAACATTCAAACGTGCAGAGCATTTTACATACTACCAAACCCAGTGAAAGATGAGGTCCTGGGGTCTCACACTTAAAATAATCATACTCTTCAAAGAGGGGAAAACACTTCTCCCTCTCCCAGGTACAGTGGAAAACGTATTTGAGCAATTGCAAAACAGCCGTACTGCTGTGTTACGGAGATCCACGTGTACTCGTTCTGTACAGCACCACGTGGACACGGTGCAGCAGGGGCGGAACAGGACACACTGTGACCCAGCAGCAGAAAATATGTGGGGAAGCTGTTGGTGCTGTTGCACAAGCTAGCAGAGGAAGGCAGGGGCCGGGAGGGGGGGGGGAAGCAGCAAAGGCTATTCTGAAACAGAAGAGATGAATTGAAGGCCTTGCAAACAGCCTTCCTTTGGACTGCTCACCATTTTGTCTGCTTCTCTGTGACTTTGCATTTCTTCTGCAGCGTGTATGGTTCCTTAAGGACCAAGACAAAGCACAAGTGCCAAACACTGGCAATCAGGAACCTTCCAGAGCTTTCCTCCAACTTAGCTGAACAGTGCTTTGCCTTGAGACATCCTCAGCATCTAGGTCACAGTGAGTAACCCTCCCCACACTGCAAAATACCCACTCCTTCCTCACGCAGAGGAGAGCTGTAGACATATGCCATATACCCTGGCATGGCTCAGAGTAAGGAAACTGGCCAAGAGTTCCACAGCTTGGCTGAGGGATGGGCTAGTGAAGAGGACAAGAGGTCCCCAAACACAGGGCAACATCAACCTAAATCTCCTTCCCACAACAGGGAACAGAGACTACCCGGCAGCCCACACCCAGCCGTCGCCACACACACCTCCACGCGCTGTCCTACTTTCTTAACTCAGAAGCCCAACCTCTCCTCCGCTCAGATCTTTGCCAAACCTCCCTCTCTTCAACACATTCCCACCCTTGACAGGCTGCAGATCTTCCTTCTGAAATCTTTGTCGTCTCTCGATGTGTCCTTCCTCACAGCCCCAAAGTATTCCTATCTCCCACACTTCATGCATTCCTCAGCTAACAGGGATCACTACAACACCGCCAGGAACAACCTCCAAGGCAAACCTCTCCCAGCAAGGCCAATCTAAAAACTCAAGTCTCCAAGCACACGGGAATATTAGTTCCTTTTAAAGGTGAATAGCAGGTACATTAAGGTGAATCATACTGCGACATCCTGGCCAACCACTTCAACTTCCCTCTTGAACACCAAAACTGTCAAAGATGAACCAAAATGGGCAAAAAAGTCTCTAGCTTGTCTCAAAACCAGCTGAGTTTTAAAATTTTTAGAAAAAAATCAGAAAGGTTCACAAGTAATTTTTAAACTAGAAAGCATTAAAGGAACCATGTGACCACACAATAAACTTGAGGGGGGGAAATTAAGCGGGAAAAAAACCCAGTGGTAATTACATAGGCCATCAGCCCCCACAAAGTATTTGATTTTGCAGTAAGCTACATTCTTGTAGCACTTTGCACATGACTTATTTATCCTTTGCAATACGTTCTCTTAAGCAGACAGCATTACAAGACTGTATCATCAAACTGACCTTCAAAACAGACTGCTCTCCTTTTTTTTCCAGATGGGGGTTTCATATCATGACCCAGCAGCTGAAGGTTAATACTGCAAGAGTGCAGAGCCACTACCTCAGCCTGGGCTTCCCTTCCAATTCTGCTTTTGTGAAAAAAGAGGGAAAGATAAAGATACTAATACAACCAAGGCTCAGCAAAAACAAAGCCTTCTTGAGGCAAAGATGCTTTTCCATCTCCATGGCTTCCTCCTGCCGCTTGCAATCAATGGGACAAGACTGCTTTAGTCAGGTTTCCAGAGTCCTGTAATGGAAAGCAGCTGTCCCTATCCAGATTGCACCAGACATCTCCACAGTTATTTTGTCGTCTTCTTTTGGTCAGCTGCGTTACTCAACTTCCCAGTACTGCTGTGTTAGTAACACCAGCAATCCCAGAACTGTACTCAACATACTTTTTTCT
Organism: Gymnorhina tibicen; assembly: GCA_013399875.1. Lineage (NCBI taxonomy): Eukaryota > Metazoa > Chordata > Aves > Passeriformes > Artamidae > Gymnorhina > Gymnorhina tibicen. The sequence goes on from VXAZ01005765.1 coordinate 1,579,471, forward strand.
TAAAACTCCCAACCCAATACCTGAGGATGTTTGTATTGCTATTTGCTACTCAATACATAGACTTTACATTTGTTACGTGTCAAAATACGAACTCCAGGACTTTGTATTCTACTGAAGTGGGCTGCATGAGCCACACATCTCAATGTGAACAATTTAAATGACTCTAGGGCAAGCCTACTTGAAAAGTCCTCCCTTTCTTTTCCCAAGCAGCACAGAACTGGACAAACTGACAACATCCAACACCACCTGAAACATTTAGTTTTGCAGAACTATTCAGATGGCAATGAAAGTTCTCAGTCTTTACATAGCTACCTTCAGAAAGCAGTAAGGGCCACAGTGAGTCTTGCTTCCACCATTAAAATAGCACCAACAAATAACTTGGGGGAGGGGAAATGTCCTCGCATTTTGCATTAATAAATGTAATTATAACATAAGGTACTCGGTTATTTAGTTAACAAGGTTAAATAACTGTATGTCCATCAACTATACCTTTATTCTGAAAGCTCACTTTAAGTAACAATTAAGTCTCTGTTTCTCTAGTGAACTGCTAAAAAGCAAGTAGCTCATTCAAATTCCACAAGTATGTAACTATAGTTGCCCCTTTATTAAAGAAACTGTAATTTAATTTTGAGCCATGGCTGCCATCTCCCTCTGTCTTTGCATACACCAGCTTTAACAGGTCCTTTGGGGAGCGTTCATGGAAGTGGTAATAGGTGTGGTAATTTCCACTTTCTGTTTTCTAGTTCAGAGAGTAATTGAATCCAGCCACTACTGCGATATCTTTCTGGCAAATCTTTGTTGGCCTCCATGAAATGAGTTGGAAGTTTGATTTCCGTTCTCAGCAGGCATGTTTGTGTGATACAGATGAACTGCTGTAACTGGCAAATTGGAGGCAATTTCAGCAGATTCCTAGGCTTACATAAGCGCAAGAACAGAACTTCTTTCACCTCCAGAGAAGTCTCCTCTTTAAAAGTCCTGAGAAATGACAGGACCAGATAGGAGAGTTTGGATTTCTTCTGCTGCGAGACACTTTGAAGTTTGTTTTATTAAACCAGCACTCACATGAAATGACTCAGAAAAAAACCCCAAGTCATTACGAAATAAAATGTTGAGGCAAAACAAGCTTTATCACTCCCTAAAACTGCTTTCTATCTCTGTTGCATTTTAACTGGAATACACAAGTATTTTATTCCCTGTGACAGCAACATTCATTAGTCTTCATTCTAGTTACACCTGTTTACCTCCCCATGACAGCAGCTGGTGCAAGAGCATCAGCCACTGACAGACCATTAGTGGCATTCTAGGCAGGTCCGTGAATTCTGCCACACAAGACATTTCAGAACCAAAATACAAGGTACCAGGTGAGTAGAGGCTGAATGTATGACTAGGCTAAGATTAAAAACTTTATTTTTTATACAAAACAATAATAAATCCAAGCAGATAATGAACTGTGTCTTCTCATTTTCCATCTTTTCTTCTTTTCTCAATAAAGTCTATCCACAGTTCAGTGTTAAACCACTCCATATTCTGCAAAAACTATGATGTTTCCATCTTGTATCCATGTTTTTCTAATTCAGCTCTGTATAGAAAAGAGACAGATGTATTGAAACACATATACAATACTGTTAGATGCTTGATTTTAAAAAAAATTAAATATATGACACAATATACAATCATTTTAGAATAGCAATGTCATACTGCTTTTTGATTCATACCAATAACCTTAACCTCACTTACTCTGTAGTTCTTGAACTCCAGCTTTTTATCTTAGATCACTACAAGTGACTTCTCAGTGAAAAATCCAAATATTTGTTTTAATCACAGTTATTGCCCTCTGACCCACCACACGGCACAAAGCAGCACCTATGTGCCTGCAACATTCCAAACTGATTAGAACCACCAAAATATTATCTTACACATATTCTCAAGAATCTTATACATTATTCTCAAGATTCCTTAACTCAAGCAAGCTCACTATTCATTTGATTTAAATGCATGTGCTTCCAAAACAAGTGTAAGCTTTTTCTTTGCTTTTAGAATAGTGCACTCTGGAATTTTTATTTACGTCTTGGTGCAATACACCTTGCAGTGAACAATTCTGAGGGAAATTATTATTATCCTTAGTTGTAGCCAGAACAGCAAGTCAGGAACCACAACTGTTATCACTCCTGCCCTACTTTGCCTCTCACCTGCCTCTGAACACACCAGCCAGGATGCATCCTGTTTTATCCCCTAGTCTTAGCATATGTGTATCTAGATATGGACGTACAAATCTCTAATATTTTGGGTTAGTTTGCACAATTAGAATTTTAAAAGTGGAAGACTGCAGCATTTGCTTTCTAGAGATGAAAGAAACATGATACAACCAGCAACACTGCAAACCACTATATGGTCACCAATACTGCAGGCTGCATCTGAGGCCAGTTATGGAAAGTTTGTCTACATCAACTATGTCTATCAAGAATTATACTATTTCTTGGAAGTCTGTTTCATTACATATCAACCTGTTTTCCAATATTACCATTTAACTGCCTTTCAACCATATAAGAAATAACTATACCAATGATTTTTTATGCAGAAGATACAAAAATAATTGCTTTCTGTCCAGTACAAGGGAGATCAACACAGGAATTGTTTAAGCGAGCTGTATTACAGATGGTTTGCTCCTCATGCAACATACTGAGGGATTAATTATAAAATCTGGCTTTGTTCTGAATGCTTGCAACAATTTAAGTTATAATTATGCATCAGTAAAGGATTACTGAAACTACAAGTGACAAAGAGGATTAAGCAACGGGTTTAGAGGTACCCAAATTGCTATCACTTTTTTTAAAGCATGTAATTAACAATTACTTTGCTGTTGTTGCTCATAAACAGTATGCTCATCACACAGGAAAGAACCTTAATGTTAATACAGATCACTAATCTCCAGAAAATTTGCCCATTTGGACAAAGAACAGCAGTGCTGTTTTAAAGTACAGACATAAAACTGTAACATACTTTGCACACCACATAGCACAAAGGGATAATCTTGGATGCCTTGCCATTAATCTTGGCAGTACAATTCAGAACTTCCACACACAGATAGAAAAGTCATTAGAAAAGGATCCACTCATGTTAAAGTGACGAAGTGTCAACTGTATCTCAACTTTCCATGATCTTTGCACTGTTTGTGTAACAGAGCAGAATTCTGTCACCACAATGTCCTAAGGCATATTTCAGCAGAATTATTAAGAGATGAAATGCTGATCAGTACTTCAGAGTCTTGTAATCCCTCAGTCTGGTTCTAAAAGGCTTTAAATAGAAAAGCAGAAAGTAGAGCTTTCATTTATTTCCATTTCAGATCTTCATTCTTTTGAAGTAAGCAGATTTCAAACTTTCAGATATTAACTAATCAACTCCATTATAAATATTTTACCTGTCTTCTAGAACAGTAAGTTTAAATAAAATTACCTTAACTGATTGGAGAAATCATCTTCTACATTGTCATCATCCCAGTTGTCTTCCCAGACGTGTGCATCTTCATCTTCATCTAAACCAGTCCAATCTAAAGACAGAAAAGCAGGTCTAAATATTGTATGCTGCACTGCTTTGGTACCATGCCTTACTGACCAGTTACCTCAGCCACAGAGAAAGGCAGACTTCTGGTAAATTTAACAGAAGTCTGGATCACATTCAAGTGTTTACGAGACAGAAAGATCTAAAACACACGTCACAACTTCTGTAATTACAACAAAAATGAAACTTGGTGAAAAAAAACATTACACACTTCACATCATGGCTTGAGAGATCAAACATTCCTAAGAGATACTTCGCATACTCATGGATAAACTGTAGCATCATCCTTAGACATTTGTATTTAAACACTTATTTCAGATTAAAAAAGCAAATATGTATCAGATGCTTTTGCCAAAACACAGACACATTCTCTGTTCCCTCGAATCAGATGCAGTCAGTCTATGGATAAATGACAAAAAACTATGCAGAAGCAAAGGGAAATTGAGACAAGTGTCTTCGAACAGCAGTTGATACCTCTAACCAGCTATTTTTGGGCTCCCAAGACAGCAGAAGCTGTCTTGTCTTTGTAAGGAAACCTTTATGTCCATTTACTAACCTTATTTATATTTTTCCTATAATAAAGTAATCTGCCACATCACTCTTGACAAATTACTGATCACACACTTAATGCTTCATTATTAAAAAAAAATTTAAATCAAACTAATTAGTTTAGAAAAATAATGAAAATGAAAGGCTCAGAATCACTATGAAAACATAAGTTGGCTTACTTGATTTTATTTTTTTTTAGTTTCTCCATTTATTCCTACTGAAAGACAGTGTTTCAAATGTTAAAAAAGAAGAAGCCCCCTAATTTTGACACTTGCAACTTTATATTTCTCAAAGTCTATTAGTGTATTTAAAGAGATAACACTGTTCTTCCATTCTAGCAAGCCATCTGCTGCCCATCCACAGAAAGCGTTGAGGACTAAGGCCTAAAGTAACATTAAACACTGATGGAGGTATGGAGAGAGCAGGGGAGAAAGTTAGTGAGGTAAAACATTAAAATCTAATTCACTCTGAACAGCTAACTTTCTAAGAATGCAGCCTGGTCTTTGCATTTTCTCCTCCTTTTTCTAACACTGACAGGCAACAAAATTAATATTTGAGATTCACCAGAACAGGAAAATCCATTTGTCACTGATTAAAGACACACGTGTGGAAGGCATTAGAATTAAATTTCCCTACTCAAATAAATTATATAATGGGAAAAGATGAAGGAGCATAGAAATGGTGCTGTGAGAGCAAAAGAAAAAAACTGGGAGGAAAAGGTGAAGAAAAAATGCTGTATATAAAAACGCATTATTTGGATTTAGTTGCATTGCTAGTTGCTCAAGGGGAAGGGCTGATATTTTACAACTACCTGCAATAAGCTTTGCCCTTGCCAATTTACATTTCATTGATTTTTTTTGTCAAAAAAAAAAAAAACTTTACCGATTATCTGGATTTCGAAGATAGAAAAAACAAAACTCAAACAACTTAAAATTAACACAAAGTCAAACTTTTCTATCTACAAACATACAAGTAGCTCAGACAGAACTACAAACTTGAAAAAAAAATCTCCCAGTAACTCATATCCAGCACAACAAACAGCAGCTTCAGTCATAAAAGGTCAGCTGGGCAGACTGCAAAAAGATGCTCTAAATCACACTGAGTAAAGAGGAGTCAGGCCCACATCATCTTCCATGCTGGGGTGGGGAGGAGAGTGAAAGTAAAGCCTAAATTCTCATCTCCGAAGGACAAGATTCTACAGCATCTGTATACTGATACTATTACCCCAGAATTGTCTAATACAGTTATTACTCCCTGCTACATTATATTCCTGCAACTAAACAAAAGTAAAAAATGGTAGAGCATTATCTGGGATTGAAAGTATTAAGATCACTTGAGAGTCCACTACTGTTAAGTATGACTAATACACACCAAAACTATAACTTTGTCATGGCTGGACTCCTTAAAAATATATTTTTATATGCTGATCACTGATTGTTTTCTTTTGCACTTGGGAAACAAGAAACAATTTTTAGGATTTTAGGGTTTTTTATCCCCTGCTCTACCACTTTACACATTACATTTTTATATTCTGAAATGCACTGGATAAAAGATTCTTAAGTCACTCATTTACATGTATTTTCATCTACTGTAGTATACTTATGCTATACTTCAAAGCATCCTATAAAAATTGGGCACGTCTGTTTTTGACACATAACTTGATTTCATAAATTGTTTAAGTAAATTTTTAGGTTGGAATAAACCCCAAAAGCCTGTGTTTTCATCCCTTAACATAGATTTGCATTACCTAATTTCCTTTGGACAAAAACTGGGTAATACAACACACAGTTCTTCTATTGCTAGAAAGTGGTGTTTTAATTTGAAGAACAACAATTAAGAATGGGTTTGAGCCCAGTTATCACAGTTCTTTCCTAAGTACTACAGATAACAGTCAAAGTGGTCTGAACACCCAACATCTCAAAACTATGACCTCAATTCAGGATTCAAATAAGCCCCTTTAGAGGTTCTTATTTTCTGCAGGAAAGAACATCTAGTAGCCTGATTATGGTCACTTATTAATAAGTGTCTGTTCTATCCAGAGAGCCTGGACAGTACTTTTAGCATTACAGATAGAGTCAAGTAAAACTAATTTCACCTTCAGTAATACAGCAATTCAGTGCTCTGGCCAATCCAAGGTCCAGAAGCTTCAGAGACTTCCCCTACTGTGAATACTTACTTTACATTAAATAAGATAACTTTTTTTTTTCCTGTTTAGGAAACACTTATGAAAAAGAAAGTATAGTCTTTTAAGTTTACTTTAGCTATTATCTTAACTATGTCATGAACTTTCTCTATCAGTACATGCAAAAGTATCAATTTTAGCAGTCCTGAAGGATTCAGAACACCTAAGGCTTGTAAGGCCACAGAAAAACCACATGCAATAAAGACATTAGAGAAAAAAAATCCTGACATTACATTCATCATGTTATATATCATTTCTCATGATCCACAGCTTCAGACAATCCCAGAATTGAGGACATAAAAAGCAAACATGCCCTAATAGGGATGTTCCCAAGATTATCTCCGTCAAGGGACACTGAGCTGCTTTACTGAATTTAACTTCCTTATTAAGTATATCTGTACCTATGAAAAGCAAACCATCATATACATATCCGTGTTTCAAAAGGTAAAGAGATTCAGAGTAACTACAGAGCGCATTATTTCCTTTTCACACATTTTTCCACCTTAAGCTCAGTTTCCAGCCCTCATCTCTCCCTTGCGATTCTCATCTCCAGCGCCAAGAAGCAGTAAATTTCTCCCGCACTTGTTCCCGGCTCTCTCGCACAATGACACAGCACTTCCAGCGCGATGTGCCGAGCGCCGTGACACCGGCACAGAGCCGGGCACGGGCACCACGATCGCAGTCGATCGCGGCTCTGACGGGGCTGCAGCCCCTGCCCGGGCGGAGGCTGGGCAGGGACCCGCGGGGCACCGGGGAAGCTTCCGCGGGGCTCAGCCGGGCCCTGCGGAGCGGCAGCACAGCGGTGCCCCGCGGAGCGGCCGCAGCGCTGCGGGGACTCGCAGGCAGGGACGGCGCACACGGCGCCCCGGTCCCACCGCTGCTCCCGCCCGCCGCGTCCTGCCC